>JAXQQM020059766.1:0-44786 GCA_034641835.2 Pinus albicaulis
TAGTATTTCTACACATACGAAACTCAATTTCGAACACTCGCAACATTTTTTCAATATGGTTGGGAATGGAACATGAGTGTCCCACAGAAATTTTTCTGTCTATGGAAAAATCTATAAATTCATAGGTATAGTATTTATAACTGATCTAGGTGGATATTGGTGGCCACCCGCCTATTCCACTTGGGCCCCCACCATTGTCTCTTTTAGTTTTTCAGTTTTGGCATAACTTACTATTTTTAGCAGTTTTTCGAGTCCTAAACTTCCCGAGCCGTTTTGAGGCCCTAAACGACGTTTTTTGAGGAATGATATTCGTGGTGAAAGTTGTATTCCTCGGATAGAGCTTTCTAATGATGTATCATGTGCGTCAAACGGAGATAGTATGCCAAAGTTACGTCCCTGGGAAGTTGAAACACCAATTTACCCAAACGGGGCCCATAGTTTTGGCGCTTCATCTCCTAGGGTTAGGTTTTTGGGATGTTTAGGGTTCTCCATTGTTTCTTAATAATAAATAGGCCCTCGAGCCTCATTGTAACGCAGTTCAGAGGCCTGTAGCCGCCACATCTCTTCTCAGAGATAGCTACCGATGCCCTAGCTAGTTTTATTTCCATTCTGTCTGTAAGCAAATTTCAGTTCTTTGATATTAATGAAATGAAGTGTTATTTCCGCTGCATCTCTGTATTTATGGTTATGTGTTTATTCTGTTGCGTTCCTGCATAAATCCGGATCAGTGGTATCAGAGCGGTCTGCTTTTTCTCGATCCTTCTTTGCATGTCTCCAACGAGGTCGGGGTATAAGGAGCTAGGGCTTGATCTGGTGGAACCTTTGCAAGATCAGCCTCGCAAACCTCGACGGACGCCCATGGGGGACGAAAAGAAAGATGAGGGAGCAGGAGATCTTATCAAAATATTGCTCGAGGAGGCCCTCGAAAAACAAAGGAACGCGATGATGGATAACTTTGCTCAGATCCTTCAACGGCTGCCCACCGGCGGCGCATCTGCATCTAGTAGCCACTCTGGAGTTGCGACTTCCTTTAAGGTACAAGTAAATTTTGACATTCTCATATTTGAGGGTCAAATAGACGCAGATGCCGTAGATAGATGGTTGAATCTATTAGAAGGATATTTCTCTATTCATGACTTTTCAGACCGGGAGAAGATTATTTTTGCACTCCTCAAAGCTACCCCCCATGTTAAGGACTGGTGGGAAACCTACTGTGAGAACAAGGACCAGACAGAACCCTCTCTGTTCTCGGCCGTACCAACTTGGAATTATTTCCGAGACGCCGTCAAGGAACGGTACTATCCTGTGGGGAGCTATGAGGACAAGTACATACAATGGACCACGCTGCGACAACAAAGGGATCAAGATGTGCATGAGCTGATGAATCTGTTCCATACCCTGCACACAAAGTTGGGTATCAAAGATTCAGAGAAACATCTGGTGCTAAAGTATCACAGCTGTCTACACATATACATTCAGGAGGAAATGGAGTTCCTCGACATCTCCTCGCTTGGTACGGCATACCGGTATGCTGCCAAGATTGAGCAGAAATTCAAACAGAAGAAGCGAGACTTTGGATCTGCGAATCAAAAGCAAGGGAAAGGTGCTTCCAAACCGCAAAACAAAGGATAGAGCCAAGGCATGGCGGCTAAAGACAACCCATCAAAGCCACAAGAAAATAACAGCACCGCAAAGCCAAAGAAGGACACGGGAAAGTGGTGTGAGTTCCATAAGAGCTCCACTCACAACACAAGTGAGTGTCGGTTCAAGCAGTCGCTAGTGGCCGAGATGAGGGCTTCTGAGTCAAATGCATGCTCCGAATCTGAATCAAAACCTGAAAAGGGGAATGAAAAAGGGAAACATTTTATTGATGCGGAGCCCAACGCCATTGTTGCCACTACAAAGATCTAGAAGGAGGAACCAGAAAATCCAAAGGAGTAGGAACGTCTCTTCCACTTCCAGATGTGGGTAAAGGGCTCCCCTGTACAGTTCATTGTCAACAATGGGAGCCAAAAGAACCTCATTTCAGCAGACGCCATGAAGCGGTTGGGCTTGTCGACCACAGCTCACCCACATCCATACACCATCGGGTGGCTTCACCAGGGATGAGATCTCCGCGTCA
The DNA here is from genome assembly GCA_034641835.2 of Pinus albicaulis. Lineage (NCBI taxonomy): Eukaryota > Viridiplantae > Streptophyta > Pinopsida > Pinales > Pinaceae > Pinus > Pinus albicaulis. The sequence continues at coordinate 2,123 of JAXQQM020059766.1, forward strand.
GCCAGCAGTGCCGCCTTCCCTATAGCATCAAGCCCTTCACGAATGAGGTATTATGTGACGTTGCTCCTATTGATGTTTCTGATGTATTATTAGGACAACCATACTTGTGGAAGCGTCATGCTGTGTATGAGTCTCGACCTCGTGCTGTTATTATTACTTTGGGAAGTAAGTTGTACAGGATACCAGAGGTACCACCTCCTACGACTATCTCTTTGGTTACTGCAAAACAATGTAGTAAGCTCATTTCCCAAACCGGGAAATTCGTTTTCCTGATGATCCGCCCCCAGGGCAAGAAGAAGACTGTGGCCACGACCTCCAGACAGGGCCCCTCTGCACGACAACAACAAATGGATAAGGTCGTGGAGAAGTACGGGGACATCTTCACCTCACCCACAGGGGTTCCTCTGCACTGCCAGGTCAAGCACCCGATTGATCTGACCCCAGGTGCGCCACTACCCAATGGACCGATCTATCGACGCTCTGTTCTGGAAAATGATGAAATCAAGAGGCAGATTCAGGAGCTGTTGCAGAAAGGTCACATCGGACCAAGTTCATCGCCCTGTGGGAGCCCGATCGTGTTGGTACAGAAGAAGGATGGGACGTGGAGACTCTGTATTGACTATCGGGCGCTGAACAAGATCACTGTCCGGAATAGGTATCCAATCCCACGGATTGATGACCTTCTGGACCAACTCCAAGGTGCAAAATATTTCAGTAAGATCGACCTGAAGTCTGGGTATCACCAGGTACCAATTGAACCCTCTGATGTGTGGAAGACTGCCTTCAAAGCAAAGGAAGGCCTTTTTGAATGGCTGGTCATGCCTTTCGGGTTGACGAATGCTCCCGCAACCTTCATGAGGATGATGGACGACATCTTGCGGCCATTCACCAGCTCATTCGTAGTGGTGTACTTGGATGACATTCTGATCTTCAGCAAGACTTGGGAAGAGCACCTTCATCACATCCGACAAGTCCTCCAAACACTGCGGCAACACAAGTTGTGTGCCAATTTGGAGAAGTGCACGTTTGGCATGACCCAGGTTCAATATCTGGGATACATTATTGATGAAAGGGGGGTGCATGTGGATCCATCCAAGATCCAATTCATTCAGGATTGGCTAGCCCCAACCACTATAACAGAGCTTCGCAGCTTTCTGGGTCTTGCTAATTTCTATCGTAGATTTGTGTTGGGATTCTCTCATATCACTTGGCCCTTGAGTCAAGTCACCAAGGGAGGAGCGAGAGCAAAATTATTTTGGTCGGAACCTCAACAGAAGGCGTTCATAGAATTGAAAAATCGCCTCTATTCTACCCCCGTGCTCACATTACCAGACTTGCAACAGCCATTTGAGATCGAGACAGATGCCTCTGACTATGCTATTGGGGTAGTTCTTACTCAACAGGGACATCCAATGGCATATCACAGTGAGACATTGTCTGAGACAGTTCGCAAGTATCCCACCTATGACAAAGAAATGTATTCCATTGTGCAAGCCTGTCGAAAATGGAAGCATAACATTTTGGGGAAGGAAACAATCATCCACATAGACCACCGACCCCTGCAGTTCATACAGACAGAAGGGAAGTTGTAGAATGATCGCCATCAGAAGTGGTCCACATATCTACAACAGTTTCATTTGAACATCAAGTACAAGAAGGGTAGCACCAATAATGTTGCAGACTGCCTCAGCCGACCACCGATCGTGGTGCTCACCACCGTGCTCAACTCTTGTAGGCACGAGACTTCTGATTGGCTACTTCTCTATGAGAGTGACCCAAAATTCGGCCACACTTACAAGGCACTCTTGGGGGGTATGCAAGTTCCAAATTTTCACCTCCAAGATGCACTTTTATGTCACCTGGGACACCTTTGTGTTCCTTCAAGCGAGCGTGCCAAGATGATATGGGAAGCACACTACAGTCGAGTCGCTCGGCATTTCGGGGTCAAGAAAACAGTAGCAATACTACAGAAGTATTTCTATTGGCCGAACCTTCGAAAGGATGTTGAGAAGCACATCAGATCCTGCACTGCTTGTGCCATTGCCAAACCGACCATCAAGAAGCAAGGCCTATATACTCCACTACCTACCCCTAGTCGGCCTTGGGAATCCATCTCCATGGATTACATGTCGGGCCTGCCTTCTACTAAGAATGGAAATGACTGTGTTTTCGTGGTCGTTGACAGATTCTCGAAGATGGCCATTATGGCGGCTTGTAAGAAGAATATCACAGCAGAAGCCACTGCTAAACTCTTCTTTGAACGAGTGTGGGTGCACTTTGGGATCCCACAGTCTATCATATCAGATCGAGATAGTAGGTTCCTCAGCACATTTTGGTCCAGCCTCTGGTCAATGTTGGACACAAAGCTCACCAAGTCCACAGCTTTCCATCCCCAAACAGATGGCCAGACAGAGGTCGTCAACAAAATTATTGTACACATTCTGCGCGTGTACAATTCAAAGCATCCACGCACATGGGACGAGAGCCTCCCCTATGTACAACATAGTTATAACTGGGCTCTCCACAGTTCAATTGGCCATAGCCCCTTTCAGGTGGGCTTGGGATTCCAGCCATTATGTCCCATTGACGTAGCCATGCCATTTGCAGCTGCTCAGGCCGATTCAGCTCATGTCCAGTCTGAAGTTGATAAAGCAAGTAGCTTCATCGAGCGCATTCAACACATCTGCCAACAGGTTCATGATATATTGGACAGAACCAATGCGAAGTACAAGCAACGCCATGATCAACACCGGGTGCCACACAACTTCCAGGTGGGTGACAAAGTATGGCTACATTTGCACAAGGAGCGCCTTACTAGACCCCACCGCAAGCTTCGCCCGCTCCGATACGGGTCGTACACTGTCACCAAGGCTGTAGGGAACAATGCCTTCGAGCTTAGTATTCCACCATTCCTTGGTATGCACCCAGTCTTCAATGTGGATCGCCTTCGTCCTTACTTCCCACCTCTACTGGACACCTCGGACATTGCAGAACAACTCACACCAACAGAGTTAAACCCAGACTGCATGGAACAGGCCACCACAGATTATATCATGGACATGCAAATCAAGAACACTCGCCAATAGAAGATCCAACTGTATCGGGTTGTCAAAGCTGGCCAACTCCTGCACCAATGAAAGTGGTTCACTAGGGACCAAGTTCAGCAGAAATTTCCTCATCTCATGGAGGAACTTAACGCAATGGGGACCATTGCTTCCTAAGGGGGGAGGAATGATCCAGGTGGATATTGGTGGCCACCCGCCTATTCCACTTGGGCCCCCACGATTGTCTCTTTTATTTTTTCAGTTATGGCATAACTTACTATTTTTAGCAGTTTTTCGGGTCCTGAACTTCCGGAGCCGTTTTGAGGCCCTAAACGACATTTTTTGAGCATCGCGCCTCCAGCAAATATCATTTTCGAAATGATATCATTTTCGAAATGATATTCGCTGGCAAAAGTTGTAGTCCTCAAATAGAGCTTTCTAATGATGTATCATGTGCGTCAAACAGAGATAGTATGCCAAAGTTACATCCCTGGGAAGTTGAAACACCAATTTACCCAAATGGGGCCCATAGTTTTGCGCCTGTCTCTCCTAGGGTTAGGTTTTGGATGTTTGGGGTTCTCCATTGTTTCTCAATAATAAATAGCCCTTGAGCCTCATTGTCGCAGGTTCGAGCTGTGGGCGCACATCTCTTCTCAGAGATAGCTACCAGCGCCCTAGCTAGTTTTATTTCCATTCTGTCTGTAAGCAAATTTCAGTTCTTTGATATTAATGAAATGAAGTGTTATTTCCGCTGCATCTCTGTATTTATGGTTATATGTTTATTCTGTTGCGTTCCTGCATAAATCCGAATCAATAACTTCCGCAAAAATCAACAGAATAGTCTATATGTTTATTCTTCTTACACACAGGTTATTGTCACGCAAGCGATATGAATGGTTCCTCTACCTTTAAAATGATGACCATGCATTTCCCTAAGACAGAGAAAATAATGTGCCAAATTAGGCTTCAAATAATGACTATGAATTTCCCAAATGAAGAAAATCATGGAGTTGAGTCCTTTCTTTCAATCTCAATCCACCAAACCCGCAGCACTTTCCCATCCATCCCTGCGCAAACAATGGACTGCACTACTGCGCTTCTTCTTTCCGATATAAATTTCCGACCATTAGGCTTCAACTAGGCTTTCTCAATCTCGTCCGTTGTGACGAATTCATTATCGTCTACCTTTGTCCACTTATTCACTTCCATGCCCACCTTCAACTCCTTTGCCACCAGTGTCGAGTTGGAATGTTGCGGCCAAACCACCATGTGAACACCCGTGATGATGCTCTCCAAAGTCGAATTCCACCCACAGTGTGTTAAGAAGCTACTGGTAGACTCATGCAATAAGACATCAACCTGAAGCACCCAGTTTCTCGCCATGAAGTCGCATCCTACAATTCGGTGCCTGCACCCTTCTCGAACCATCTTGCTTATCCAGTCAACATGTGCTTCATCAAACACTGTGAAACGAGGGGTATTATTAAATGGGACATATCTCGATGCATAAGGCTTACGCTTACCTATGTTTGTGTTGTTTGCATTTACGTGTGTTTGCGATGTTTGTATGAATAAAAATGTTGTATTTTCCTGATGGTGGATTTCACTATTCGCATGAATAGAAATGTTATATTTTTTAGCCGATGGTGGATCTTCTTGTTTCAAATTTGATTTTAAGTTTTGCTTTCCAATGGAAATTTCAAGGACGCTCCTAAACTTTGGTTATGGTGGGAAACGTGATAGTGGTTTAAAATATATTACCCAAGTGGAAAATAGGTGGGTTTGTATAACACATCTAGTCCCAGCTGGTCCATAACCTGAATAATGGATCAAATTACTCACTCCTCTTCAGCGTGGCCAAGGCCCAAGACCTGTTGGAAGTCATAAAATTTGAATGTGACAGTGATACCATATTCTCAATTTTTTTCCATAAATACAAGTTATAATAGCAGTGCGTGGGATGCATATGCTTGGGGATTTAAAGTTGTTGCTGTGACACATCCAATTCGAAAACCATAAGAGGTGAGCTCTGGATGGTTTTTAGATTTTGATTAAATTCAAATTGCCCCATTTGAGATCTCCGTGAAAGTAAAGGACTTTTGTCGTGTGAGATGGGAAGCATTTATTTAAAGGATTTGTGCCCGTCCAAGCCACTATCGGCGAGAAGAACTTTAGGGTACCTTACGAATCCAAGGGCACCAAAGGCTCTAAGGTTGTTGAGTTCACGTTCACACCGCAATATCCAGCTACTAGCCCTCAAGTCAATTCCTGGATTTGTTGGCATGATAGGGAACACGTTGTACCAAAAGAAACATAAAAAATTGAAGCCAGAGCTTAGTCATGTAGCCATCTCATGTAACTTCCAACTTTTGAGTTACCCTTATTAGTCGTCCAAATTGATTGAGAAAGAAGAGGACCGATGGGCAACAGAGGCTTTTCACCGTAATTTTCTCGGCGTATTTGTAGTAATTCATCCATGAATTGAGATTCCAGGCCGCGAAAAATTGTTCACGAGATGTCTTGTCATCAGTGCTAGACTTTAGGCTTGGCAGCCAGATATGGAAGTAATAAATCTATCGGGGAAGCACCGTTTGTATGATACAACGCATTCCGGAATTCGAGTCCCCTTCGCCCACATCGCTGAGAAATAGGCCTTGACGCAGCTGAAACTGTAGACCTGATGCTTTTCCGCCAGTCTAAACCCGCCCCAGCAACTAGTCACGCATAATCACAATCCTATTGGAATTCAAGAAGCAGAGGCTATGTATCAGACGATCGAAAAGCTCTCAAAGGTCTTCCCTTAGACAGAGAAAACCGGATCGCTGAAGTCATTTCCGGAAATATGGTAGTCCTGAGAAAACAGGATCGCCGAAGTCATTTCCAGTCGTGAGACCTTGCCCGTGGTAAAAATTGATTTGACAGAGGAAGACGAAAACAGTAGTATCTAATTGGCCAAATCTGCCCACGCAAAGCTGGTAGAGGTACACCTTCGGTCTAAATATACATGTAATTTGATCAACCACCATATAGTCATTCACACATTCTTACATAAATATTACGGGGTTATGGAATTATTCATACATTATGTGGTTATGGAATTATTCATCCATGGTAAAATTTAAATTTATGAATAAACACTTATCTAATTAACTTGTCTAGTTGTAAACTAGAGGAGGTATTTAACTCTTCACTCTAGGCCAATTGCATTGTAATTTTTCTTGCAACTAATCACTCTCAAGTTAGATTCAAATTTTGAAGAGTTAAGTGTTCAAGAGTATTATTAAATTGGAAGTTTAAGGAAAAATTCCAATTATGGGACTAGATTCATCTTTTTGAGAGGACCAATTTTGACTTTTGAAGCACTTAATTTGGACAAGGGAAAGTGTATTTTTGAATTGAAGCCCATAATTTCACATTTAATCAAGTCGGCCCTACGAAAATCCTCACCCTTGGAAGCCTATAAATACAAGTGAAGTGAACCTCATTTGGGAACCACCATCAAGCATATTCTTCTCTCTTCATTTGATTGGTTACCATAGGTCTGAAGTTTGGTTCATACAAGTCCAAAATTGTAGGGTCGAAATCTCACACCTGTGATTATGGTTTTTGGCTTACAGCCACAGGGTTGACTCAGGAAATTTTTGGTTATAAACACAGCACGCAAGCTCATTTTGCAGTTGGAGCATCTCAACTTCACGCATAACTCTTCCTCCATGCGGTTGGGATCTAAGGTTTCAGTTTGACAGTTGATCGCAGTTGACCGCAGTTTATCACAGATCAGGAAAGCTAAATATGATCACTATTGTTGATGGGTTCATATTTCTAATATTTTTTGGTCAATATTGTTGGATATTTTTGTATGGGCTCATTGTACTCTATGTTGAACATTTTATGACAAGGGTCTGCCCTCTTTACACATTAAAGGAAGTATTCCCACCCCCTCTCTAACCAGGAAATAGGAAGGCGGATCAGACAACCGAAACCTTCCTTACCCTTACCCCTTACCTTCATCCTTCCCTATTACTATAGGCTGGCTATTCAATATCGCAGGAAGAAAATCGACATAGGTAAGGACCCAGAGGGCACTTTCCTGTAATCAAATTATGAGTATTCCGGGAGAGCAAGTTACCACTGATCCATCATTACCCATATCACACCACTCCCTTCTTTCCTGCCACTACAAGCAAGCGATAGCAATCATCTTTTAATATAATAGAAGAATAATTACAAATGGTTTTTCCCCTTGTTGGGTTTTTCCCTAGTCATTGACCAAATTTTTTTTCTTGTTGATGTGTTGATTATCTCCTATTGTCATTGGCAATTTCATTAGTGTTTTATCTTTAGTTATTATTGATTGATGAAAACTATTAATTTTTATTGAAAGATTTCTAATTGAATAATTGAATTGGGCTAAAGTAATTGAAACAACATAGAGCGGGGATTATTTAACATGGTATCAGAGCTAAGGTGAAGGGCAAGCCCAAAGGAGACAAGAATTGAAGAAATTATCTTTGAAAAGTTGAAGGAGCCTATCTAATCAAGTCAATATGTCTTCCTCTTTATTCAAGGGTAATGAGAAGTTGGGTTACTCATCTAACTTTGTTGCTTGGAATATCAGTTTGGAAATAATAGTTGAAGACAATCATGCTTGGGAATACATACAAGGAAAAGTACCTAAGCCTCTAGAGAATGCTTTCGCTTCCGCCAAGAACAATTACAAGAAAGGTGACTTAAAATCAAAGAAAAAAATAGTTGGTGGTTTACAAGATCATTTACTTGCATATGTTGGAAATTTGAAAAAGTATAAGAATATGTATGATAATCTAGCTAGAATGTATGAAGTCAATAATTTGAATGAAATCGTCTCCTTGAAATATCAACTCAAATATATGAATAATAATAAATGAGAGTTTGTGCAATCCTACATTATGAGGATATCTCATCTTAGAGATCAATTGCAGAGAGTTGGAGAAACCATGCATGACAGGGAATTAGTGACTGTGGCCCTTATACATCTCCCTCCTAATTTGGAAACCTTCATTACCACTATAAGTAATAACAATGTTGCCCCATAATTTGATGAGATTTTTGGAAATCTCACTCAAGAAGAATCAAGGAAGGTTTCCATAGGCATGATACAAAATCATGAAGGAGAAATCAATCCATTCGTCACTCGTAACAAGAAAAGTAATGGAAAAGGAGGTCCATCAAATTCAAGGAATTCACCTCCTCGAAATTTCAAAATAAGGAATGAAATATAAGCATCTCACATTGAATGTTACAATTGTCGCAAGAAATGCCATTATGCTCGATATTTCCCTGAGAAGAACACTGGTATACGCTACAACACTAGAAGCAACAATAACAGGTTTAATAATAAAATAATGATAGATGATCGAAGAAATGATCGTAATGGAAGAGATGAAAGAAGAAGAAGAGATGCTCCAAGTGATCATGAAGAATACCAATTTCCTCAAAATAAGTCAAGAAACACTAGGTATGAAAGTAATGTTGCGAATTAATCTGAATATAATTTTATTTCTGCACTTTCTAGTTCCTATCCTCTGAATACTTGGGATAGATAGTTAGTTAGTGGGGCCTCACATCATTTCTTTGGGTATAAGGAATTTCTCTCAAATTTGGTGGAGAGGGAGTCAAGCTTGAAAATTATTCTTGGAGACAAATCCACTCATCCGATTAAAGGTTTTGGGTTTGTTAAATTTCATTTTGAGGCTAGGGAATATGTTTGCTTCATGATATGATGTATGTGTCGGGATTAAAGAAGAATGTGTTCACTATATTTTCTTTGGAAGACAAAGGGACGAGGGTTTCCTTCATCAAGGGAAAATACGTACTTTTCCAGTGGGATCCCCTATGAGAGATGCATTCACAATGGGATATAGATTTGAAGGACTCTATATAGTCAATGGGATATAGCATTGGTCCATGTTACTAATCATCAAAGAGAGCTATGGCACCAAAGATTGGCTCATCTACATTATGATGCTCTTCTGAAATTGAAGAAATTGGTATTTGGAATTCCCAATGTTCAAGCCCAACATGATTGAGTATGTCCTGAATGTGTCAGTTGAAAGAAGACAAGGGGACCATTCCCCTCTAGAAACGACAAGGCAAATGACATTCTCCAAATCATTCATTCTGAAATATGTGGTCTGATGCATGTACACTATCTTGGTGGCCATATCTACTACATTACCTTAATTGATGATTTCTCAAGAAATACATGGATATATTACTTGAAGCATAAGGATGAGGCCTTCGATTTGTTCAAGAATTTCAAGTCTTAGGTCGAAAATCAAACAGGGAAGAAAATTAAGATCTTCAAGTCTGACAATGGTAGAGAGTAAATCTCAAATGAATTCATATATTCTTGCAAGAAGGAAGGAATCAAGAAAGATACGATTGTGCCCTATAATCTCGAACAAAATGGAGTGGTTGAAAGAAAAAACAAGCCTATTGTAGAAGTTTCCTGTGCCATGCTGCATGATCAATTTCACAAATTTTTTTTTTTTTCGAAATTTTTTACGCGCCCGAGCCTGTGATCTGCCTCTCCCCTCCGCATTTCCAAAGTTTCATTAGGGAGAAGCTACTAATGTAGTTGTATATGTTCAAAATAGGGTACCTCATCAAGCATTGGACAACAAGACTCTCGAAGAAGTATTCACAGGTGTCACGATGTTAGTCACCTTTGTATATTTTTTTGCCCCGTGTTAGTCACCTATAAAATGTGATATAGCAAAAGGTGGCTAAAACTTTTCGAGCCTTCAAGGAACAAATTTTATTTCTAAAAAGTGTTGGCTATTGAAGACTTTTTGAAGGCCTCCTGCCTCTGTCCAAAATCTTCATTTCTTTTCCCCATTTTATACTCAGAAATTCTGCTGATTTCATGAGAAGAAACTGCTGAAAACCCATCTTTTTCCCCCCTTCTCTCACTCATAACTAAACTTCATTTGCTCCCTTTTTTTCTCCATAAAACTCTCTTGTTTTCATGATTCCTCTTCTTCCCTTCATGAAAATCACTTTTACAAAGTTAAAGACTCACTCTTTAACCTTACCGAAACCCCCAAATCCATTTAAAACTTTGAAAATTTTCATAAAAATAAGTTTTTATTGCTATAGGCTTAAGCCCCTTGGGCTAAGTCCTAAACCACTTCCCCATCATGCGACTTGGTGCTAAAACCAAGCGCTAAACCCATATAGCGCTTATCGCATCGGAAACTTTCGATGGTGCGTAAGTCCTGTGCTCCATTTAAATCCCGATGCGATCAACTCTTTTATATAAACCCGTGTTCTATACCCCGATCGTATTATCATTTAATATTACCCGTGGACCCACCATCGGGCGTTAAAACCATTGAAATTATTCATCCCCGATGGTCATTTTCCTTTGTAAATACAAAAAACCCTGTTTTCCTAAGTTTTGTTCTACATAACTAAGGTCACGTGTTAATATAAAATGGGTAGATTGAAAACACCCGATTGCGCAAATCGCATCGGAGAAATCCAATGGGTTGATTAAAAAGACCCGCATCAAACTTCCGAAGCGATTAGGTCTCATATATGTAAACCTCGCCCCATTTGTTTTCATTTCATACCCTGTGCCTAGGACCAAGAGTTATAGACCCTGCGCTTATCGCATCGGAAAGTTTCAAGCGCGCAAGTCTTTTTGCTATGATCGAAAGTTTCGATTGCGATTGGCCTTTGTATTTAAAAGAAAACCCCAGATCTTATTATTGTTTCATATAACCTGTGGGCCCGCCTTCGGCGCTTAAACCTTGTAAATTCTCTTCCCCAACGTTCTTTTTCCTTTGTAAAACCCGAAAACCCATTTATCCAAAGTTTGATCTAAAAACCCAAAACCATGTGCTATATATAAATGGTTAGATCAAAAAGACCGATCGCGCAATTGCTATCGGGGAAATACAATGGGTAGATTGAAAAGGCCGCATCAAAGTTTTCCGATGCGATTGGAGCCTATATATATTAAATCCCCCCCGCCTTTTGTTTCATACGACTTTCCCCGGGACCAAGTGTTGAAGTCCCGAGGCGCTGAATCGCATCGCAATTTTCCAATGGGTAGATTAAAAGGACCGGGCCCAAAACTCCGATTGCGATTGGCCTTTGTTTTTATAAACCCTGGGCCCATTGTATTCCATGTATCCAAAGGCCCTGCACTCGGGCACCTATCCACTTTATACATATATTTCGCCCCCGATCCATAAAAAACCTTTGTTTTATTTAAAAATTTGGGTTTTATATATTATATGGGTTTTTCCGCCGGTTTGTTTCAAAACTAATCCCCGTTGTTGATCGTAAGCCAATCAAACGGCTAGCGCTCCATTACATCGCATTTTTCCATCGCACTCACTTATTTTGCTCTTGTCGATCGGGCATACCCCAATTCGTTTTCCACCGTTGATCTAATCTTTAGATCGACGGCCTGCGCTTCATCGCATCGCATGTTTTAATTGCTGCGTTATGTTGCCACCCCCGATTGCGATCCTCCAATTATATCTGGACCGTCCACATGTCCAGATCGGACGGTCCAAAATCACTTCGACTTATTCATTTCTCCGCTCCTCTTTAACCTCTTCTTAATGAATCTCCACCGCTGGATGCTTTCATTCAACGGCTACGCTCCTTCCCTGCCTTTTGAAGCAGTTAAACCTAAAAAACGCGTGATTTTTCTAATATTTTGTGTATTTTGCAGGGATTAATGGTTTTTCCATTTATTCGAAAGAAAGTTCGAAGGTCGGGAAAGACGTTTCCCATGCCTTTGATTTATCAATGAAAACCATTCACAAGGTTTGGATTCGATGTTTTATCAATGTTCCATGGGCATTGATGCCTTTAAAAGCCCAGCGCGGCCTGCACATCGACAAGACACTGTGATTTTAATCACAATTAAAAGAGTATCCGTTTTTGAAGACAGAGCGCAACAGAATGAAGATTGATGACCGATTTGTGGGGATCACGGCTAAGAATGATTATCAAAAGCCTAATCCCCTCAAATTAAACACAGTTAAGGGAAATCATAAATGTTTAAAGGACAGAACGGTCTCCACCGCCACATTTGAGGCGAATTGATTCCTCTCGGTTACCACAAAGCCACTTGTTGCCTCAAAGCATTCAAGCAGAGGCTGAACTTATTGAAGAAAATCAGATATTCGCCTCCAGCGCAGCCAGGGAGTTACTTCTGCAAGGAAATAAATGCAGAAATATCTGCAGAGTTACTCCAAACATTACGCAAAGCCTCAAAGTCAAACAAAGGCTCCCACCGAGTTTAATTCATAATTGTAAAGCAGTTAATACAGCAATACACATGTAAACTTTTCCATCGAGCCCCTCAAAGGCCGAGAAGTCTTGAATCTGTATTAATTGTCCTGAGAGATCTTTTATCAGATCTCACCTCCTCATTCTTCTATAAATACTTCAGTAGAAGATGAGAAACTGTTGGTTGGTTGGTTGTTGTTTGATCACAAGCTGTAATACTGAAACTCTCTGAAATAAATACATAGTCTGTTGAAGTTGAAGAACAAATTGAAGTCTTGGAGGTCTTGATGATATTGTTGCATGCTTGTTCCTAAGAAGGCTCTATCATTGGATCCATGAGCTTGGCTTTTGGTGAAGTATTCTGAACTGTTTGATGTTTTCCCCTGTTTTCATTATGTTCCATAATTTCTTACTACATTAGGCTGAAATTTTTAGGCTAAGAAATGACTCTTGGAAGCACCTTAGACATGTTCACCCTTCACTGTTTAATGTTTTCTGCTGCTGAAGTATTTTAGAGGCTTTAATCTCTCTCTTTGGTCTTCATGCTTGTTTATTTCCTTAATAGTTCGAATAGTTGGTTTCAGCATGATTATGGTTTGCCCTGCTTGTCTGCGGCCACTTAAAAATTGTTATTGAAGTCTCCCTTTGAAGTTCTTTTCTTACAGTGAATCAAAGAGGTCTGTTTTGATCTTTCCCTTTGTCCTCATTTAAACAGTTGGCTTAAAGGTCATTATAATTATGATCATAGATGTTTTTAGGTGTTCCCTCTTCTATGACTGTAATTATCAGTAAATCTTTTATGTTTCTAAGTCCTTTAAAATAAAATCTTTGAGAAAATAGGGTGTTCCCCGAATCATAGATTTCATTTTAAAAGTTGTTTTGAAATCGTTATTTGCTTAAAGATGTGATTTGTAGAATTTATGGTTAGCCATGTCTATCAAAGAGCTCTTTATTGTTCAAATTATGCTTTCGAATTCCCTTTGTTGAGAAGTAAACCTCTCTTTCCAAATCATTAATTTTCATCTCATTCCAAAAACAAAAGGATCATGTGGCTAAGTTAGATTTTCCCTTTGATATCCCATATCCATTGATGAGTTTGTTATGACCTTTTCTTGACTCCATTGCCCACTGAACCAGATATTTCTCTGTCCTATATATTTTTCCTAGGCCTTTCATGTTCTGTTGTCTCAATCCAACCAAACAATCAAACAAATAAACACTCACACTTAATAACTAGTCTAAAACCAATACTCAAAGCACACAAGATAAACCTTTGCAAACAAACTTTTGAGAGATCCCTCTCTGAGAACAGGAGGACTAGATCCTGCAACTCTAAAGATTGGTTCTGATGTTGCCTTGTCTTTTGATTTGCCAAACTATCAAAACACGGGACACCAACACCTCATATATTTTCATGTGTCGAAGGAAAAAAGGAACAAGTCAGAAGCAATGGAAATAAAAGGTATGCATTTTGGATATTGTGAAGATTCTAAATAATTTAGAATATATATTCCTGGTCAAAGGAATGTTGAAATTAGTAGGGAGGTAACGTTCAATGAAGATGCTTCCCTTGAAAAAGAAAGAGGCCTTCCTCCACCTCCTCCCCCTGAGAAGAAGAATGATGATATGAATATTCTAGATGGTCCTTTTGTCCCTGAATATGAATGAAACATTGTTGATGATCCCATGGACCCCTTGGATCCTCCTTCTAGGAAGAGGCCACTTTGGCTTTGTGATACATTACAGGATGTCGAGAGACACATCCACGCCAAAAGATCATTTAGAGAAAGAGAGAAGCCACACAGGTGCCAGGGATATCTTGTAGCTATGAGAAATATGATTCAAGTTTAGCCTCACACCTTTGAAGAAGTCGTAAAAGAAAAAGTTTGTAAGGATGTTATGGCTGAAGAATATGATTATGAAGAATGACATATGGGATGTTGTACCGAGACCAAAGGGAAAATATATGGTGACTTCAAAGTGGATATTCAAGATCAAGCATGGAGTCGATGGAAGCACTGAGAAATATAAGGCAAAGTTCGTGGCCCAAGGATTCTCCCAAAAAGAGGGAGAAGATTACAATAATATATTTTCTTTTGTGGCTCGATACACCACCATTCGTTCGATAGTTTCCCTTGCTACAAGTCAAGGATGGACCCTTCATTATACAGACATGAAGACAACATTCCTTCATGGCATGTTACAAGAAGTGTATGTGGAGCAGCCATAGGGATTTGAAGTAGAGGATCGAAAGACACATGTTTGCAGGTTGAATATGGAATTGCATGGTTTGAAGCAAGCCCCTAAAGCATGGTACGCCCGCATAGATAGTTACCTGATGAAGTTTGGATTCACAAGAAGAAATGTCAATCCCAACCTCTACTTCAAGGTAGTCCAAAGTATGCCATTGATTTTGGTTCTATATGTTGACAATCTATTTTTGATAGGTAGCGAGCCCTGATGATTAAGTGTAAGAGGGAGCTAGCCTCTAAATTCAAGATGAAGGACCTTGGACTCATGCACTACTTCCTAGGCCTTGAGGTGCGGCAAAGCCCTGATGAGATCGTCCTTTCATAAGGAAAATATGTCATGAAGTTGTTGGAGAGATTTGGTATGATAGGATGAAATTCCTTAGCCACACCGATGGAAATGAATTTCAAGAAGCTATGTGGAGACGCTGCAAGACCCGATTTGGAAAATCCATCTAAGTATAGACAATTGATTGGCGATTTGACGTTCTTAGTGAATACTTTCCCAAACATATGTTATGCAGTGAACACGTTGATTGAATTCATGACTAAGCCTCTCCATGCATATTGGGTTTTTTCCAAACACATTTTGAGATATTTACATGGGACGATCACCCTTGGTTTGAGATATTATGTCGGAGATGTTCAACTACATGGATATACCGATGTAGATTGGGCAGGAAATGTTGTTGACAGGAAGAGCACTTATGAATTTTGTTTTAGACTTAGATCATCCATGATATATTGGATGATCAGGAAACAAAATTGTGTAGCATTGAGTACCGCAGAGGCAAAGTATATTACCGCTATCATGGCTAGTTGCAAAGAAGTTTCGTTGAGAAACATATTTGGAGAGTTGTTTGAGTATGTCCTAGACATTATAGTGATATATTGTGACAAAAAGAGAGGGATATGTTTGGCATAAAATCTTGTGTTCCATGACAAGTCCAAGCACATAGAAATATGATATCATTACATTTGAGACATGGGGCATAGAGGAGTCATTAGACTCCATTACATATAGACAAATGAGCATATTGCAAATGTTATCACCAAGGTTTTTCCAAAAGGGAAGTTCTTGGTCTTCAGAGAGCAGCTTGGAATGATGGATGTGACCCCTCCTGATAAGGGACATCATTGATCGAGGACACTGATCTAGCTCTTCCCCCCCTATCTGAGCTCCCACAGTGAGGAATTGAGATGTAAAGCTCCTAGGATTGAGGGATCTCTATACAACAGGGTACACTCCTATCTATCACCCATAGGGTGGAAGATGTTTCTCCCCTATCGTGGTCTAGCAGAGTATACCCCAGTTTGCATCATACCCACAAGTCAGGCTTGTTGGGATTATAGCTCCTTGTCTGACCAACAAGTTGAGAGGGCTTGGGGGTGTGTGACCCTTACCTTTGGTAAGTCAGGTATCTCACCCAAGCTTGTGTTGCAAGGTGTTCTGCCACATGACTCTTGAGGGTCATTGTTGGGAAGATTATGAAGAAATAGGATGGATGAGATATTATATCTCGCATATTTCTCAACATGGGTGGAAGACGTATGCTCCCTTATGAGATGACATGAGGCGAGAGCCTCCCATTGGACCTTCCTCATTGTCTTGAGAGGGTGGTAGTTGATGCTCCTCAATGATTCTTCTTCTTTAGATTCTAAAATGATTTAGTAGATAGAGTTGAGAAGAGTTGGTACATAATATGTTGACAAGATACCTATGATGATCACATGATGCAGTTGAAATTTCTACCTAGCTGAGAGGGAGTGTTAATTTGGAAGCTCAATGGAAAATTCCAATAATGGGAATGGATTCCTCTTTTCGAGAGAACCGATTTTGAATTTTGAAGCACTCAATTTGGACAAGGGAAAGTGTTTTTTTAATTGAATCCCACAATGTTACATTTGATTAGGTTGGCCCTAAGCAAATTGGTCACTCTTGGAAGCCTATAAATACAAGTCAAGTGAACCTCATTTGGACACCACCATCAAGCATCTTCTTCTCTCTTCATTGGATTGGTTTGCACTGGTCTGAATTTTGGTTCATTGTGGGCCTGGAACCCAAGGTTGGGGTTTTTCACCCATCGATGTTTGGGCCAAAAGCATGGAACATTTAGACATGTGATGGACGGAGATGATAGAGGGCATTGAGGAGAATCCAACACAACAAGAATCATCTAATTCTGAGTTGTCTACAATGAGATATGAATTTTTTAAGGTTGAGGATAGGATTTTGGCACATAAGTCATGTAGGCTTGAAATGAAATGTGCCAAAAGACATGTCTCTTCAAGGAATTCGTGGAGCTCTTGTATTGGTCAAAATATGAGGAAGGATCATTTTTATCATCCCATGTGCAACAATTTATTGAGAATCATCACCTGTGATAGCCACAACACGATGAGGAGAAGGTTGAGGAGCATGAAGGTTGATTTAAGGATTGTTTTAAGGGTTTGAAAAGGCCAAGGTGAAACAGAGGCTAGTCGAGCAAGTTTTGGGTTGTTTGATGATAGTTTAAGGGAGAAACCTCCTTATTTTCGTAGGATGCGGGCCTTGTTAGCATTACAGAGGCATCGCAAGCCTGTTCTAGGATTATTGGAGTGGTCGTAAGGCCTATTCCCTAGTGTTGAAGTGAAGGAACAAATCGCATGGGAGGTAGCCACAAAAAGGAGGCAAGCCAAGTTGCAAAAGAGGATTGTCAAAAGGGTTAGTGACGGTTGTCATGAATTGTGATGATTCCCTAAGTAGATTGACATTCTACAGATGTCACATCAACTCATGAGTACATGTATGTAGATGATTTCGTGTTGAATTTTTTGCTAGGTGGATGGTATAAGTTGCACTTTTGGAAGCCATGTGTAAGGGTTGACTTGGGTGTTAGAAACCCTAACTAGGAGCAGATTCTAGAGTGGATTATTGACATAGGTATTGGGCATCATTGGATTTTTGGAGGGAAAAGTGTTGGTGTCCCAGAGTATCCCTTGACAAGCAGTCATAAAGGGAGCTTGACAACTGAAGTTGGGTGAAGAGTTGATCCTAATGTGTAATTCTTTGATGGATAAAAGAAGCTACTAGATTGGCAAATTGGAACTCAAGTATTGGCCAGCTCGGAGGAGCAGATTGATCAGCCCATGTTCATTGTAGCATAAGTGACTTGTGTCAGTGATAGATGGCAGCCCCCTTGGAGACTTTGTGTTGTTCCTTGATGGACCAAGGGACAACTAGAGAGCATATCGAAAGCAAAGGACCGGCAGGATGAGATACGACATAGAGGTTGTGATTGTGCACTAGAGCAACGAAAGTTTCATTGCATCTTGTATTCACGTACTTGTGGATATAGGAGGGCATTATCCCTTGTACATGAGCCCTGGATTGTTGTATTATATGTTGATAATATAACGAATTTGGGTTACATATATTGTTGTTATTGTTCCTATTGTGCACGTGATTGATTTACTACATTATATTGTTCCGCCTTGCAAAGTAACTTTGTTGATATTCTTGGTTTGGTAGCGTCAGAGATTTAATATTCTATCCTAGACACCAAGGTCGTGGAAATTCAACATGGTATTAGAGTGTCTCTAAGCTACTTTGAGAGACAATGAATCAAAGGTTGCACAACAAAGTACAGCGTAAGAGGGAGTTGATCACTTTTGTAGGTGAAGGGCTCACTGCAATGTTGAAGTTGCAAGTTGGTCTTCGGTATGAGGACAGGTTGGAAGAATTGCCCAACTACAATCCATGGAAGGAAAGGATCAAGTTGGTCTTATAGGTCAACGGGATATGGGATTTTGTCAAGAAAGCCATCAAGAAGTCGGCTGACCCTAAGGATCTAGAAGTGTACGAAAAATTGGAAAGCAAGGCGAGATTTGTCATCGTAGATGGTGTGAAGGACTCCCTAATACCACATTTGTCCGGGAAGAACACTGCTCATGAGATGTGGATGGCTCTTCAAAAAAATTTCCAGAATAAGAAAGAGAACTGAGTATTGATTTGGGAGGACAAATGGAAGTCCACCAAGATGTTGCATGTTGACTTTTGGGTAGCATCAGATGTGCTCTAGCTCTAAAACTTTGTGCAGGGGCTAGAACACATGAGATCTCCAAGACCCAAAAATCATTTGGAGAAATTCCACCCGGAACTTAAGTTATTCCAATAGTTAATTATTTTAATTGATTCCCTAAGTCTAACTTAGGGAAATTAAATAATTAAAAGAAATTAATTTAAACATGTGGGTGAGAATGTTCTAAGTGACGGGATCAAATATTTTCTAATCTTAGCCATTTATTAGAGAGTAGATCACAGTTTTTTATTTTTCAACGAGAAAAGTATTAAAGGAAGGCTTAGAGTCAGTTGGATGACACACACATAGTCTAAGAGATTGAATTCTTCTGAAGGAGCAGTGCTCGGACGGAGATCGGATCTGAGTGATTAAGAGAAGTAGTGAGGGGAAAATGCAGTGATTGGTCAGAGGACCAAGAGTACAAAGCAAAACAAAGGCAACAGAGATGCAGAGGAGGCAGTGCAGCGCCTCCAAGAGACAGTCCAAAATTAGCCGAGAATCGGGGTTTCTAAGCCGACAGGGCTGAAACTCAATTTCTGAGAGGCTGATCAGCGCAGAGGAAGGGTGATGCAATCCTTCAGCCAGGCCCACGTAGGCTTACGAAGTGGCAGTGTAGAGACTGCGCAAAGCTATATGGGGTTTCACTAGTGACTAAATTGGATCAGCTGAAACTTGTAGAGGGAGGTAAAATTCACATTTATTTTTTATTGTCGATGTTTTCTATGTTGGGTGAGTCGAATTATGGCACCCTAGATGTACTCAGAACTGTTGCTTAATAATAAAAACCTTAAGAATTGTTGCTTAATGATAAAAGCCTTAAGAACTGTTGCACTGGTTTTCCCGCATTGGGTTTTTCTAGGAACATTTTTCCAAAAAATCTTATGTCCTTTGTCTGATTGTGCTTATTCTTTAGTTTTTTATCTGTATAGTTGTGTAGGTTGCAGTGTATTTACTTTGATGTTATATTGAATAATTCAGAAAATAACTTGTTAAGTAAATCACACAAGTAGGAGAACTAAGTAAGGTTTATTGCAATAGGATTTTTGTTTAGTAGATCCAGAAATTTTCACATTGTATGGTGAAGGAGTAACTTCGTATCTAACGAGGTTCTCTTAGGTCAAGGATGAGCTTGTTGTCGTTAATGTGACTATTTCAGATTCTAATATGGTGAGGGTTTCCTTGAAAGGGTTTACTCTAGAGTGGAAGTCATTCATCAAAGGGATCATTTCCAGAGATAAGTTGCTAGACTGGGATAGGATGTGGCACAACTTCATTCAGGAAGGGTTACGAGACAAGGATCTTCATCCAAAGAAAAGGGTGGATGATGACATGGCACTGGAAACACAAATGAAGGGTAAGCAAAAGAATGACTTGAGTAAGATCAAGTGTTTCAATTGTGGCGAGGTGGGTCATTTTTCGTCGAGATGTCCAATGAAGAACACGGGAGATGACGAGAAAAAGAAAGGGTAGCAAGTCGTCGGTGTTGCCACTTTTGCTGAGATATATGCTCTCACCATGATATTTGAGGACTTCGCAATGATCTCTCATTTCTCACATGGTACTATCGATGAGGATGGATGGTACGTGGATAGTGGTGCGTCGAAACATATGACAAGGTCACAAGAGGTTTTCAAGACTCTACCTAAATGGGACTCAAAGTTGCACATGGTGTTGGGCAACAAGAGACAGAAGGAGATTCGAGGATCGAGAGTTGTGCCATTCAAGATGGAGACATGACGGGTGATGTGGGTCCAAGATGTATTGTTTGTACCAAGACTCAGATTCAATGTTAGATTTGTCTCGATGATCAAGAAGAAGGGTTTTGAGGTCTTATTCTAGGATGGGAAGGTGAGACTCAGACCCAGAGGCTCTAGCTCTGCGGGTACTGTGCTTGGAGTTAGAGAGCATGGTCTCTACACACTGACGAGAAAGCATATGGATGATGGGAAGAAGAAGCAAGAGGACCAAGTGCAGGTTCCAAATAAGTAGGTTCAGGTGCAGGATTTAGAGGTACAAGTACAGGTTCCAGAGAAGAAAGTCCAGGTTCTAGAGGCTCAGAGGGAGTCGAGTTCTAAAAGGAGTTTGCAAGTTTAAAGGGAGACTTTGCAGGCCGAGAAGAGTACGTGGTCAGTGGGGATCAAGGGTGCTTCTACAACTACCAAGAAGGAATCGTGGAGGGATTGGAAAATGATTCAAGAGAAGAAGAAGAAGCAGGATGCTTCCATTCACAGCGACACTTCCGAGAGAGTAGTTCACACTACGTGGAGGGATTGGAAAATGATTCAAGAGAAGAAGAAGCAGGGTGCTTCCATTCACAGCGACACTTCCGAGAGAGTAGTTCACACTACAAGAACTGTTGCAATTGTGAGCCCTAGGAGTTGGGTGAGTGTTGCAAGTAGTGATGATGATGATGATGAGTTATTTCCTAGTCTTGGAAGTACCTCCCTCGTTGAGAGGGAGTGTTAATTTTTGGTAGGTTGGGAGGTACACAAAGTCCTAGGGTTCGAGGTTTGGAGGTTGGAGCACCACAATGGGTTATTGGGGGCTTGGAACCCAAAGTTGGGGTTTTGCACCCATCGATGTTTGGGACAAAACCATGGATCATTTTAGACATGTGATGGATGAAAATGATAGAGGGCGTTGAGGAGAATCCAGTGCAACAAGAATCGTCAAATTCTGAGTCGTCTACAATGAGATATGAATTTTTTAAGGTTAAGAATCAGTTTTTGGAACATAAGTCATATAGGCTTGAAATGAAATGTGCCAAAAGACATGTATCTTCAAGGAATTCGTGGAGCTCTTGTATTGGTATAAATATAAGGAGAGGAAGGATCATTTTTATCATTCCATGTGCAACAATTCATTGAGAATCATCACATGTGATAGTCACAGGGCGAGAAGGAGAAGGTCAAGGAGTATGAAGGCTTATTTAAGGTTAGTTTTAAGGGTTTGTCAAGGCCGTGGTGCAGCATTGGCTGGCCGAGCATGTTCTGGGTTGTTTGGTGATAATTTAAGGGTGAAACCTCCCTATTTTGGTAGGACGCGGGCCTTGTAAGCATTACAGAGGCATGACAGGCATGTTCTAGGTTTACTAGAGGGGTCGTAAGGCCTATCCCCTATTGTTGAAGCAAAGGAACAGGAAACATGGGAGGTAGCCACAAAAAGGAGGCAAGCCGAGTTGAAAAAGAGGATTGTCAAAGGGGATAGTGAGGGTTATCACGAACTGTGATGATGCCCTAACCAGATTGACATTCAACAGCAAGCACATCAGCGCATGAGTATAGGTGTGTGGATGATTTCGTGTTGAATTTGTTGCTAGGTGGATGGTATAAGTTCCAGACTGTGGCAGCCATGTGTTAAGGTTGACTTGGGTAGTTAGAAACCCTAAATAGGAGCAGATCCTACAATGGATTATTGACAGAGGTATTGGGCATCATTGGATTGTTGGAGGGAAACGTGTTGGTGTCCAAGTGTAGCCCTTGACAAGCAGTCATAAAGGGAGCTTGACAGCTGAAGTTGGGTGAAGAGTTGAACCTAATGTGTAACTTGATGGACGAAAGAAGCTACTAGATTGGCAGATTGGAGCTCAAGTATTGGCCAGCCTAGAGGAGCAGATTGATCATCCCATGTTCATTATAGCAGAAGCGATGTGCATCAATGATAGGTCACAGCCCTCTTGGTGACACTATGTGTTGTTCCTTGATGGACTAAGGGGCAACTAGAGAGCAGATCGAAAGCGAAGGACCAGCATGACGAGATACGACTTCGAGGTTGTGATTGTGCACTAGAGCAACGAGATTGTCATTGTAATCTTGTACTTGTGGATATTTCAGGGCCATTATCCCTTGTATAGGAGCCCTAGATTGTTGTATTATATGTTGATAATATAAAGAAGTCGGGTTACATATATTATCGGTATTGTTCCTATTGTGCACGTGATTGATTTACTACATTATATAGTTCTGCTATGCAAAGTAGCTTTGTTGAGATTCTTGGTTTGGTAGCGTTAGAGATTTAAGATTCTTGATTGATTTACTACATTATATAGTTCCGCTATGCAAAGTAGCTTTGTTGAAATTCTTGGATTGGTAGCGTTAGAGATTTAAGATTCTATGCTAGACACCAGGGTAGTCGAAATTCAACATTTGACTAATTTACTAAAAATATAATACTATAGCAACTAAATCATAACCATTTTTACTATTTTTAATAAAATCAGTAGATCTATTTTTTTAGATTAAAAACTCAAAAATTGAGATGTTATTCTTTACTAATTGACATTTTTTAATTTTATTTCAATTTCAGTATAGAACATGCATATCTAATTCTCATTTTCATTGCTTCTACATATTGCACATTTTTACTTTGCATTGTCTAAAAACATCATATGTACAAAATTGTCCTTGAACTATGTTGGACAATTACAACCACTATTTTTCAAATAAACAAACAAAAAAATAGAACAAATTGTCCCCAATCTATGTTGAAAATTTATACAAGTCTAAATGTTCTGCGGTTTTCATTTTTTCATCAACTATCATCCAAATCCAAATATGTAGTTATTTGGTGAAATAACAATTGTTCATTACTTAAATTGCCCTTTTTAATGCATAAATTGTTGTTCATTACTTAGATTGCCCTTTTTAATGCATAAATTGTTTCAACGCCTTCGTAAGTCTCTAAAACGCTTGGAATATATATATAATCTCAATACGTGAAATCTGCAATTCCATTGACCTTTCTAAATTTCCAAATAGATTTTATGTAATTTAGAATAAAAAAACAAAAAAATGTACCAAAAGCTTAAATATGTCGAACATTTAAATTACACATTTATACTATACTACAATAACATAAAACAATGAAATTGTTTTCTACTCACATATACAAGATGCAAAAAGCCTTAAAATATTCTATATGAAGTTTGTTTTTACATATACACATTTTTTAATAAAATTCATTTGTCAACCAATTGGAAAGCCCTTGAAATATTTTATCTTTAATATATATATATATATATATATATATATATATATATATATATATATATATATATATATATAACTTGTATATCACTTTTGTCAAACTAATTGGGAAAGATGTGCAGCTGACATATAGTGTGTGCACATACAGTTGTATAAAGATCTACATCAAGCCCCCATAAAGATGTAGCACAAGTCTGAGCTTAAAAACCCAAATTCTAATATACATAATAGTATAATAAATTTAGCATTTAATTACTATAATAAGTATTTGTTTGTTGTTGAGAATAGTAAAAAATTGATATACCTTAGTAGTTGCTTGTCACTAATATAATAGTATAATAAATGTAAGTAAAAGAGTACTAACTCTAGCACTATTGTTTATGTGGCATCTCTCATAACATAATAAAGCACAAGGAGATTATTCTTCTTGCACTACGGTTCATGTTGTATCTATTATAATATAATAAAATACAATAAAATACAAGGGAATTATTCTTAATAAATTAAGTATTCTAATTAAATATTATATTTGAAAAGAGGGTTTCTATTTCTCATAAAGAAATATTTGCTTTTAACTAATATAATTTGCTTGTCACTAATATTTTTCTTTAAACAGTGAGAAAATCTATCATAATTCAGTGGTCAAACCAGCAATGGGGACATGGCTGCTATCTGTAAATGCAAATTGAATCATTATTGTTATTCAAAGAAAACCAAACCACCTGGCATATTGAATCATTATTGTTATTCAAAGAAAACCAAACCACCTGGCATTAACCATTAGCAATCCATAAAGAGTAAAAGTTTCACTCCTACCCAATGCTTCTAAATCTTGGTATCGTTAACCTGTTTCCTTACGTCTAAAAAAGACAAACTCTTAACCAAACAAAAGCTCTTAAGCTCATTGCACTAATATAATAAATAATAAATATAAATAAAATTTAACATTTATTCTTGTACTGCCCTTTATGCTTATGTTGTATCTCTCCCAACAAAACAAAATAAGAGTTTATTATTCATTCTTTGCACTACTGATTATGTTGCGTCTCTCATAACGTAATAAACTACTGCTTATGTTGCATCTCTCATAACATAATTAAATAAAAACAAAATAAGAGTTTATTATTCGTTCTTTGCACTGCTGATTATGTTGCATCTCTAACGTAATAAAAACAAAATAAGAGTTTATTATTCGTTCTTCGCACTAGTGATTATGTTGCATCTCTCATAACGTAATAAAAACAAAATAGGAGTTTATTATTCGTTCTTTGCCCTACTGATCTCATAACGTAATAAACTACTGCTTATGTTGCATCTCTCATAACATAATAAAATACGAGGATTATTCTTTATTAATTAAAGCGTATTTGTAATTAAATACGCCACGAGGCAAACATGTGTAGACTCCTTTCACATCTAATATTACTGTATAAAGATGCGAGGATGTTGAACAGTCTATATCACCGATACGTAAAGCCGTTGATAGTGGTGGCAAATCTGTACAAAATATGAAGCAAACATGTGTAAACCCCTTGTAAATCAATGTTAAACGGTAACAGACCGGAAAATCCATTAAGACAACTGAGAATAGACAAGAGATTGAAAAACAGTTATGAATTTGAATCCCTGGTCATGAATCCTTGGCATTCGAAATTGGATAACCATGTTCAGACGTTGAAAAGCTTTCAGGTGCATCAATAATCTTACAAATTATTAATGGTAGCAGGCCATCCTCAAACTTAGAACTCCAAAATAGGTTTGACAACATGTGGATATGAAGCAGCTTCTTGATTTTCGGGTCAGTCTAAGATGACTAACATCAGATTTCGTCCTTTAAAATTCGTTAGGGCAGGGCGGTGAACTGCAATTAATTAAACGTTTCAGAACAATTAATTAAAATTTTCGTCACAGCAGCTTTAAAATCTGCACGTAAATCACCTAAAAATAACATAAATTTTAACCTTGCAGTTACATGCCACTTCAATATGCAGTTTATGAATGAGTTGATAATTTGCACTTGCAAAATAGGTAGAATGACTCGAAAATAAAGCACAGACTGGCAATATTTAGAAGCAAGCCTATCGTGGTAATGAAGTAAATGCAACATCATTGTTTATCGTGGTAATGAAGTAAATGCAACATCATTGGTTTTGGTCTACATGAATCCTAACTTGTCTTGAAGATTAGAAAAAATCGCAATCGTTCGAAGCAATCTTACTGTTGTAATGAAGTAAATGGACCAACATTGGGTTTGCATAAAGGAGTTGTCTACCAAGGCAACAGAATATACAGAATATAATTCAGACGATAGTTTTTTGTCGGAATCCAGTAAAAAAAATTCAAACAATCAGATAGTTGGAGTGTTTGAATTGCATTTTGGAAGGTGGAAATAGATTCAGCACCATCAAAAACCCTTAAGGCACCCAAAACACTGAAGTTTAGCGACTGTAACATAGATTTTTAAAAATCTTTACCGGAATTTTTCATAATCTTACCGGAATTTCTGGGTTATTCTGTGGGTCTTTTAGTCTATGGCTTGCGTAAATCCTAATTTATCAACGAGAACCAGAGATTCTTTCGCTAGAAAATCCAGAAGAGTGACCTTGAACTGCTACACCAGTTTGCAGAGAGGAGTTGTCTATCGAGGCAATAGAATATAGTCCGGACTGCAGTTTTTTGTCGGAATCCAGGAAAAAAATAATTCAAAAAATCAAAGAGTTTGAGTGTTTGAATTGCATTTTGGAAGGTGGAAATGGATTCAGCACCATCAAAAACCCTTAGAGCACCCAAAACACTGAAGTTTAACGACTGTAACCCAGATTTTTAAAAATCTTTACTGAAATTTCTGGGTTATTCTGTGGGTTTTTTAGACTACAGCTTGCAAAAATCGTAATTTATCAACGGGAATCAGAGATTATTTCGCTAGAAAATCCAGAAGAATGACCTCGAACTGTTTATACCACAAACGTAACGTTATTTGTACAACAGAATCAAGCTTGCTTGTGGGTCAAAAGACACATACAAGCCTTTCATTCATATAAAACATGCTTCTATCATTTCAATTTTGCATGGAAAATAAACTACAATGATATTATCTTTCTTGAATCTTACTACCTCGCATAGCACAGGCTTCAGAGATGGTCCACACCCAATACGGCCGATATTTGACAGCCTCTCAGAGAAGACAATTGGTAGCCTCGCGAGATATTGTTAGTCCTATAAGATCGGTGATTACCTAAGCGCTATATCTGAAATGAAAAGTGAGGAACTATTAATGAATCTAGTTTAGAAGCAATAAAATGCAAGCCATGTAGTTAAGTATTTACTATTTATAGCAATGTTTTAAAAAACGGAATCGGTCAGCTACCAGGCCGAGGTAATGACTCGGAATCGGTAATGACTCGGTTTCAATGACTCGGTTTTTGTAAAAAATACATTAAATATTAATTTTTTTGTACAAAAACATAAATTTAAAGATTTTTATTCATGTTTCCAAACACAAAGCATTACAATATAAACAAAAGACAACATATGATCAAAGTAGGCTCATGAATATATCCATTATATCAAAATTTCAATAACCATTCAAGAAATAAAAAGTCTCAGCAGAGTTTTCACTTGTTTGAAGATTGTATTATATTTTCCTTTCATGTTTTCCATTACTTTGAATGTACTATTTTATTCCTATAGAGCTTGGTTTTTCATAACCAAATTCTCAAGCATTGGGCTTTGTAAATGTAACCATTTTCCGAGAACTAAATGAGCACTTTGATGCTCTCGCAAAAGATATATCCAAGCACAAATACTATCTGCTAAAAGTAAAAGATATAAAGTTTGACCCCAAGTATGCCATGATATATCAGTTCGGCTGTCACGAGCTTCCTAATTTATGAGCTGAGGCATATTTGCAGTCATTTGGGGAGCTGTACATTAAGGAAGGGGCCATATAGTTGCTAGTGTATTGTGGATGAAGACAGTCCTTGCTTGGGACTGATATCTTGGTGAAAGAGGGCTCAACTACAGCTATCCTGAAGCTTATTCTCTGATTATTGTATTGCTGGACAGTCCCATAAAAAGAAACACACCAGCTCCCTCTATTCTTACTATTCTCTGTGTATGCTGGTAGCAAGTTAGTGAAGGATTGTTGCTGATTTGTGGTGGTCGAAGTTATAAACTATTAGCATTGCATTCAGAAGGTATTATTTTGACAATGGTAATTTGGAATATACAGCAAAAACTGAGATTAAATACGAAGTTTTTTAGAATATAGAGAAATACTACAATGACAAACCATCAAAATAGTTTTTGAGAATATGTACAGAAAATAGAAATTCCAACCATCTAGTTTGGTAATGTTTTCTAATTAATGAGACACTATTTTTAAACAAAAATGACAATGATGAAAATAATCAACCAACTTGATACACAATTTACATATAATTTGTGTTATTTAAATCTAATTGACTTCAATTATATAAAAAAATCAACCCTATTTGCCCACCGGCCGGCTGTTTTGGCTCAGCCTGGTTGACTCGGGCCAGGCCTGGTTGGCCGGCTTGTTACCGAGCCGGCCGAGCCGGTACAAAATCCGGCTGGCTCGGTAACAAACCGGCCAACCTGGCTGGTTTTCTACCTGGTCGGACCAGCCAGCCTAATGGCTCGGTCGACCAGGCCTGGTCGGAGTTGAGCCGGCCGTTTTTTAAAACAGAGATTTATAGAAGCAATAAAATGCAAGCTCAGTTGCATTTTCTGCAGATAGATTAAAAAAAAACAATCAGTTATATGGTTGAAATTACCATAGAACTTACTCGCATGAAGCATAAATAACGCATAATTAACAAAAGCATTAAGGATAATTTTAGGGTGAAAATTATTAAACTTAAAACCACGGCCTATAAAAATGCAGGAATGGCTCTGAAGAGTTAGTTCAATTAGTTAAACCATCTGCCCAAAGCATGTTGCCAACAGTGAGACCATAAGTCCAAATCTGGTCTTGTCCCTTAAAATTACCAGCCACAATTGTGGCTAGTGGTTGGCTCTGAAGAGTTCAATTGGTTAAACCATCTGCCCAAAGCATGTTGCCAACAGTGAGACCATAAGTCCAAATCTGGTCTTGTCCCTTAAAATTACCAGCCACAATTGTGGCTAGTGGTTCAGCCATCCTTCATCCATATATTCAAAAGAAACGAGGTCATCCCACAAGGTTGTCCTCAGAAAATAATAAGAATAAAGCATGAATGCATAATTTCCCAGAGATGAGCAAATGGTGCAAAATTTTTAAAAATGAGCAAATTTAATCCATGTCCTCTGCAACTGACTTTACATTCAAGGCAAATTATTTTTCCTTTATTATGATTCAATCAGAGTCATAGCAAGTTTGATCGGATTTTAGAAGCACGACCAAGGTTTAACCTGCTTGGGCTACCATTACTTCCAAAATAATCTTCAACTCTAAATAATAACCTCAACATTTGAAAGTACAAAAATGAATATTTTTAATCATAAATATGATAAATTTCTGGAATAAGAAAATCTCCGGAAATTGCCCAAGCATCTCTATAATTTTCAATCCACTTGAATGCCTCGTCATTTTAATTTCTCGAATATTTTGTGTGCAGCCTGCATTTTACAAGGCGCCGTGTCATAACTGAATGTAAATATAAGAGTTCAAAGTGAAACAAACATTATTTTAATTATCACGAGGAAAATAGCTTACACATATGTCAACACAGCGCCAATAGTCGAAGTACTGTCCAGTACAATGCTTATGCCCAGTTTCATCTTCTTCAATCCTTTTCACACATGCCTGCCAAATACAAGAATATTATATAGCTGAAGGATCATAAAGTCCAACCGAATCTGATTTTCCTTGCAATAACATTGATCTACAAGCATATTTTAAAAAGTGCAGCTACTAGGGCTGGTGGAGAAGGCCTTAAGAGACCAGAAATCATTGACAGAGCCTTTAGTGCTAAGCTATACCATCTGAAGTTCTCTGATGCACAATCTTTAGATGGAAATACCTCAGCAGCACATCCTTGAAGTATGTCTTCAGAGGGAAAGATAGGCCTAAGAAATCAGGGTTTGGGAAAGGCATCCTAAACACCAGGTGATGGGTAGAGCAATATCGGATTTTGGAAATTAATGATGGGTTGCTCTCTGACTTTTAAGAGACACATGGGAAGGACCCGCCTCAACAGAACTCTGAACCTAGGGAACACTGGAAACCTCTGAACATAGGGAATCCTCTGGAAACCATTGAAGAAAAGACTAGATAAAGGTCAAAGACTATTGGACACTGGAATAGGTAGGAAGTGTTGAATCTTGAATTTGGGCCTTATCATGGAAACCCCTCAAAGATTGGCAAATCCAAATACCTCTAGATGTGAAGGATCCTTTAATGTTTATCCCAACAACTGTAACAAAGGAAAACGTCCAACAGGAAAATTCAAGATAGGCTCAGATGGTTCAACTAGGCAAAAGCTCCTTGACGGTGAAGACCTATTTCTTAGGTCTTACAGAGGAAGAACAACAAATAAAAGACAAAACATGGAAGCGTGTCTGGCCATCCTAAATGGTCTAAGATTACTGCTCTTTGTTGACCAGCTGCAAGCAATAAAACTCTTTCCCAGCTAGCATGGAGGAAAGAAGGATTTCAAGGTCCCTCAATATGCAACAGTTGTCAAAAAGTGGAAGATCACACCCAACATATTTTCTTGGAATCCCAGCTAGCATGGAGGAAAGAAAGATTTCAAGGTCCCTCAATATGCAACAGTTGTCAAAAAGTGGAAGATCACACCCAACATATTTTCTTGGAATGCTGTTGAAGTGTTGCACTCTTTATAGGTAATCTCAATTGACTGGAGTTCAGTTAGCTGATTGACTGGTCGGGTAAAATCGCTAGAAATGAACCTCAACAAGTCTAGTTGATAAGATAAGATAATTTTACTGCAGTCCAACGGATGACCACCAAGGTAGGTCAACAATGTTGGGTGTGGAGCTTGATTTTCATCATGATTCAGAGATCCTTGTTTTAGCTAGATGTATACTCCCGGAAAACTGTACAACTTTTCAGCGGGGGTGATTTGCCCCCCCGTGTCCGGGCGTTAACGACCGACTCCGGGGGTTCTAGGCTGTGCGTCCCCCGGCGGGTTTTCGGGCGCGCTCAAAGATAAAAGACAAAATGTTTTGTAAAAGTATAGGCACCGAATAACCGGCTGCTCATTAAGCGTATGATCCCACGGGGTAGAAGCAGGTCGTTTAGGCTTGCTCCAGAAGGCAAACTCCTCTTTGCGAGGCATTGTTATGCATATTTTTATTAATTATTAAGGATATAGTTATCTTAGGTTTATTAATCAAAAAAGGTATGACCAAAGATCACAGCCCTCAATATGCGACACCATGAGGTTATACGCAGTTTTGATTCTCAACAAGCACATTCATATCTCATCTTTTATCAACAATAATATATATATTTATCAAGTTTACCAGAGTTTTTACACTCCATTGGTATCAGAGCCATCGCTCTTCGGGATCTGTGTGATCACCCAGAATTAAGGAATTACAAGAAAATTCCAGAATTGCAGATTTCTTTAAAAAACCAAGTGCTTGTGGGCAACAACATCTGTTTTTAAAAAGAAGAAGGAAGAAATATATATATAATATATATATATTAATAAAATAAAGAGAGAAGGAAAGTTAACACAAAGGGGGAAATAAATTAAAAGAAAAAAAAAATATATATATATATATATATAAAAGAAAAAGTAAAAAGAGATATATATATATATAAAGAAATACGTACATGTGAAGACAAAGTAAAATTAAAAAGGAAGAGTAATTGCTCGTGGTTTACAAGCTCGTGGTTTTTGGGCCCATGGTAATTGCCCATGGTATTAAAACCCATTTTCCCTTTTCAAAACAAGGTGCATTTTCAAAACAAAGTGACTTTTAAAAACAACGTGACTTTTCAAGGTTAACAATCCTTTTCCCCATATATATATATATATATATATATATATATAATTTAAATAATAAAATAATAATAATTATTATTATTATTATTATTTAAAATATATATATATATAATAATAATAATAGAAATTATTATTATTATTTCAAAAAAAAAATTAATTTAATTAATTAATTAATTAATTAAAAAAAAAGAGGGGAAAACTGGCAGAAAAATATTCCCCACCTCATACACGTTCAATGTCTTCATCGATGTCGATGGCTAAATTCCAAAAGAAATTGGGAGATCTTGAGAAACAAATCAATAATAATTCCGAAGAATTCAGAAAAAGATTAGTCGATCTTGAAGGTACAGTTGCAGGGCACTCCAAAGACATCAAAAAGATTCATGATACGACAAATCGAATAAAAAGACAAATGTGGCTAAATCATCACGAGGCCACAGAAAAGCATAGCGAAGCAATGAACAAGATGACAGAGCATAGCGAAGCAATGAACAATATGACAGAACTCTTCAATAAGCTAAATGATAAGATAGATAAGTTAAGTCAGACACAATCCCCAATATTTCCTAATATGGAACAAAATCAACAAAACAATTCCGCAGATTCAGGGAACTCAGAAGAGCATCAGGAAAAGACCGATTCCCCACATCATCAAGAAGATAATAATGCAGATTTTCAAAATAAGCAGCTTTGGAATGCATTTGCTAATCAATATCCCCTTCTTGTTCCACCATTAACATATCAACGAAAAGCCAAAATCGAGCTACCCAAGTTTGATGGTAATGAAAAAAATAGCGTTGCATGGCTTAATAAAGCAGAAGAATATTTTGAGATTTATGACATTACTAGTGATGACGAAAAAATTAAGCATGCTTCCATGAAAATGGAAGGAGAAGCATACAATTGGTATATGTGGTGGAAAAAAACAACGTTCGCTATCAGTTGGAGGAAATTTAAGGATGCGTTCTTCAAAAGGTTTCAAGGCATAAAAGAAGAAAAGTTTTTTTCAACCTTTATCAAATTACGCCAAAAAGGAGATGTGGATGAGTACACTAGAGAATGGGAGACCTTGGCAACACGAGTACCAGGATTGTCGGAATCTCATCTAATCCAGTCTTACATCTCAGGACTTAAAATCCACATACAAGAAGAGCTTGAACTACATGAAATTACGTCCGTAGAAGTAGCAAGGCAAAAAGCAAAAGCTGCTGAAAAAAAATTTGAAAGATTATCAAAACCAGAAAAAGTATATTCGAGACAAAGATTTCCTCAATCTGAAAATATAGATGACACAAAATATGTCCCACTCCATCTTCGTGAAGAAGAAAAAAATAGTGTGGAAAAACAAAGAATGAGAGCGAGCAAGTGCAAGCGTTGCGGTGAAAACTGGGACCCTAAGCACAGATGTGCTAATGGAAAAGCGAAAAATCTATACAGTTGTGAAGCAACTAATGACGCTAACAATAATGATTCATATATAGAAGGATTAGAAGACAACTTAGAGTTCTCTCCAGAAGTGGATGGGGAAACTATTTCGCAAGTGTCATTATCAGCTATGACAGGCATATCACAACCTCAAACCCTAAGGTTAATAGGACATATCAAGAACAACAACGTAATGGTTCTCGTCGACACTGGCAGTACCCACAACTTTTTAGATTCAACCATGGCAAAAAGACTTAACATATTTACCTTCCCCATGCCTAATATGAAGGTAATGGTGGCCGATGGTAAGAAGATTGAGAAAGTAGGGAAATGCCACAAGGTCAAACTACAGATAAAAAACTTTCATTTAGAATCTCCATTCTACACCGTTCCATTACGAGGAGTAGATGTGGTCTTAGGAATTCAATGGCTACAAACTTTAGGTACTTATTCTGCCAACCATCAGAAGCAGTTTATAAGTTTTAAGTGGAAAGGGCAAAAACACAGGTTGTATGGATTCCAAGACCCAGAAGATCAAGTCGTATCTTCCTCTCTGATGACGAAGATGATTAAAATAGGAGCGTCAGCATCTACAGTACAATGTCATCAGTTAGAAATGTTAACTTCAAAAGGGAGCCACGAAGAGTCACCAGAAGAACAAGGATTAGTTCGGGCACACGAAAAAGTATTCCAGGATCTACCCATGAAAGTGCCTCCCGATAGGAAAATCAAACATCCAATAAAAGTCAAGACAGGATCCGACCCTGTCGATATAAGATCTTTTCACTATCCAGATCAACAAAAGATTGAACTCGAGAATATGCTCCACGATCTTTTTAAAATGTGGGAAGCAAGAGCCCACCGCTTAAGAAACCCAGGCGTTCGTCAACAATGTCCATCATTACGTATGCTTTGAGGACAAAGCATATTTAAGAGAGGGGCAATTTTATGTATATTTTATTAATTATTAGTTAGACATAGTTATCTTAGGTTTTATTAAGTGAAAGGGCATGATCAAAGATCATGCCTCTTCACCAAGGGACACCATGAGGCTATATTTAAAGCCTCGGTGATTCCCCATTGTAATAATATCTCATATCTCATCTTTTATCAACAATAATATATATATTTATCAAGTTTACCAGAGTTTTTACACTCCAACATTGTATTGCGGCTGTGTATTACATGTGTATTATCTGAGCGGGAAACAGATAGGGAGACTGTGAGAAAGAACAGAGGATATTACAGTGGATCTGCTGTAGGTTTTGTCTCTTCATTTTGCTGGATAATAGAAAGGAAGAACTGGCTGTTCGAGGTGGACGAAGCCCAAACTGGGTGAACCACGTATATCTGTGTCTCTCTGATTTTATGTGTTTTGTGTGCTTGTATCTTCCGCATATTTTATGTGTTGCACTGCTCCGTAATATATAATTTTCTAACAAACAGGACTAAGGATACATCTAGTACCAGCACAATGTGGGAGTGCAAAAGCAACTCCTAGTTGAAGTGTTTCACTCTTTATAGGTAATCTCAATTGACTGGAGTTCAGTTAGCGGATTGACTGATTGGGTAAAATCGCTAGAAATGAACCTCAACAAGTCTAGTTCATAAGATAAGATAATTTTACTGCTGTCCAAAGGATGACCACCAAGGTAGGTCAACAGGACTGAAGGATACATCTAGTACCAACACAATGTGGGAGTGCAAAAGCAGCTCCTAAAAAATGCCAAAGCTAAAACTAGGATAAAATGAAGTAAAGAAGGATGCAACAATAGAACAGCCTCGAGAACATGTAATAACTAGATCAAAGGCCCCTGGTGATGTAGAATACCAAGTGAATAAGTGCAAACTAGACGTCGATGATGTCAAGAATGCCCAAGTCTGATAGCCGATGGCGATGGGGGTGATAGTGGCATTGGTTCACTATCAGAGTCCTCTAGATCCAACGAGGTGTTTGCACGATCGGGGATATGTAGGAACGAGGGATAATCATAGCATTTGAGGTCAAAAGAAGTGAATCGATTAAAACAGCTAGTTGACAACAGGATGGTCAAAGTCAAATCGACGAGAAGACAAGTCAACAATCGATTCTATAGGATGGTGGTCAATTCAAGAGTAGTTATATTAGTCGAAGTCAATGTGCAGTCGACCAGCCAATGATAGTTGATAATCAACTAGAACAATCAAAGGGATCGCAGCCGAGCATATGCGCATAGTATACTAACTCTAGTAGTCCACTAGTGGTTAAAGGAAATTGACTACAGTCTAAACTAGTCCGAAAGCGATTAAGAATCCCCAGTTTCCTTGGATCTTAGACAATGATCTTTAGCTACTTGTACTGATTTGAGAAGCTATGAATTAGGGTTTATTGTTCCTATAATAGAGCATGATGTAAGACTAATGAGAGAGGATCATAAATATTCGTGATCAATAGAGATCGGGTGATGTATGAGTGCATTGGTCTTAGGCGTGGACCAAGGTCAATGTTCATTGTAATCTAGTTGAAAATTTCAATCAAGAATATAATAGTTGTGAAGCTCAAAGGGTGGTTGGATTTCCAATTTGGGATTTGCAAGGTAAAATCTCTGTGTTGTGAGAATCTTTATGGTTGGCCATTGCTTATTTTATGTTCTTTAAGTTCTCCCATGTGCATTAAAAGAATGTTAAGTTTAGTAGATGTTCTATGCTAGTAGCAATTTCACTTTTATTTCAGCAATCAAACAAGTAGTTAAGCAAAATGCAGATAGAACATATAAGTAGATCTTACAGAAGACAAATCAGAAACAGGAAAAATGTGTGTATTCGTTTCGTCGGTCAACAGGATGCTTCAACCAGCAAAGTCTCCTTTGGTCAGCCAGCCCAGCATGTGTCACAACAACCCTCCAACCAGTAGATGAGTCAACCCAAGTCAACTCTGCAAAAGTCAACGCTGTCCTGAAAAGTCAACGCAGGGGCAACAAGCTAAAAGTCAACGCAGCAGCAAAACGGTCAACCCTTTGACCTCGATTTTTGTGCCAGGTAGTACGGCCTTCATAAATCGAACCTTCCACCAATTTTCAGCTTATTTGGACCATGCGTTGACCAAAGTCAACGCTGGTCAAACTTACAGCGAAACCCTAGCAGCAGAAAATCGTACTGCAGCTCAGCTGTACGGTTTGTCCTCTTCGTCCTTCACACGTGTGGATTAAACTCGTCCTTCTTGGTAGCTCGTACTCCTTGATGAGAGAGGAAGATGTGAGTTGTGATGATGATCAAAATCTCTCCAACTTTTCCTGTATATATATCCATCATGAGGGTGTGTGACACATCTGTTGGGCATCCGAGCCTACATTACAAAACTGGCCGACCTTGCACATATAATTTATTAAAAATAATAAATTCAAAATATAAGTTCTGCTCATCGGATTAAGACATGTTTTATATGGATTTTACACCTCTCACAAAGAGGAATCCAACAAAAATATTAACCTCTTAATCTGAGCATCTTAATATGGAGTTTGGACCTAGTTGTCCAAATTTAACACTCCCTCTCAACTAGGGAGAACTCCATCTATTAGTGCAATCAACATCGTGCGTCATCCCGCCGAAACTTGCTTTGCTGGCTTCTTTATTTCAGAACAGAAGTGGGTCAGTCACAAAGACATCATCCCGCGACTGACATAGTCAGTCCAGAGGTCCCAGACCTCACAAATCTTGATCCCAGATCAAGTGGTTGGACCGTGCCATCCTAGATAGAGAGTACGGCAATCTCTGATGCGTCCATCGGTCTTTGCTAATAGTCTCTAACTTTTCCACACCTCATTGGCCAAATGAGAGGTACTTCCCATGAGCCCTGAACTCAATGGGTAGGATGCATACGGGGCACAGAAAATGAGAGGTGCACCAACTCAAAATCACAACGGTGGGGTCCAAGCACACCACCAAGGTTGGCAAGCCTAGCCTTGTGGTTGCCCATAGCTCCAAGAAGCTCTCCCCAAAGCCCCCCAGAGCTCCCATAGCTCATCGTCCAACAGGACCCACATCATAGGGTCGTTCCATGATTCCAAGATTCTCACGGAAGGTTAAGAACATGACCTTCCCCAAGGGCATTGTGAGAATATCCGCGAACTGCTCATCAGTTCCTATATGATCGAGCCTTACGGCGCCTCGCTGTACCATATCCCAGATAAAGTGGTACCAGCCATCAACATGCTTGGATCAATCGTGGAACCCGGGATTCTATGACAAATGAATCCCCCTCTGGTTATCACAAAAGGATAACGGTGGCATCTAGCACATGCTCGAACAGCTCGCAAGGAGCTTTCGCAACCAAGTGACTTCACAACAGGCCATACATGTTACAATGTATTTGGCCTCAGCGGTGCTCAAGACTGCCGACTTTAGATTCCTGCCCGAAGCAGATCTACATGTGAAGTAGCATCCAGATGTGCTCTTGCGATCCACCACACTGCCAGCCCAATCGGCATCAGTATATCCACGGAGTGTCATACTCCCGGCAGTGTATCTCAGCCCATGGTCTATCGTGCCTCAGAGATATCTCAAGAGTTTCTTGGCACCAACCGAGTGAATGTTATGATCAACCATGTGTTGACTCAAAGTGTTCACTGCACAGCATATGTTCGAACAAGTGTTCATTGAGAACATCAGGGTCCTTATGAGTTCACGATACTCAGTAGGACGGGCCCAGCAACGTTGCTCCTCAACTTCTTAAAGTTGAGTTCCATCGGTGTCGACACGGACTTACAATCCACCATTCCAAATCTTTTCAGAAGCTTCACAATATATTTTCCTTGAGAAAGGAAAATCTCTCCAGGTCTCTGCCAGACCTCCAGGCCTAGTAAATAGTGCATCAGTCCTAGGTCCTTCATCTCGAATTCAGCAGCAAGCTCCCTCTCACATTGATGAATGAGAGGGTCATCACCATTCAGGAAGAGGTCATCCACATATAGTACTAGAATGAGAGGCTTCTCTTTCACAACCTTGAAGTATAGGTTCGGATCAGCATTACTTCGAGTGAAGCCCAGCTTCATCAAGTAACTATCCATCCTTTCGTACCAAGCTCTGGGTGCTTGCTTTAACCCATAGAGGGCTTTCTTCAACCTGCAGACAGAAGTGTCTCGATCTTGAACTTCAAATCCCAGAGGTTGTTCTACATACACCTCTTCCTTTATTGCACCATGCAGAAAAGCGGTCTTGACATCCATCTGATGAAGACTCCATCCTTGCATAGCAGCAAGGGCTATGATTGATCGGATGGTGGTATATCGTGCCACAGGTGCAAATATATCGTCATAGTCAATTCCTTCCTTTTGAGAGAAGCCACGGGCAACAAACCTTGCCTTAAACTTTTCAGCACTCCCATCAGATCCATGTTTGATTTTGTAGAGCCATTCCGCAGTGACAACAGATTTGTCCTTCGGTCTCGGGACCACATCCCAGACATTATTCTTCATAATAGACTCATATTCTTCATGCATAGCATCCTTCCAGACTTGATGCTTGATGGCTTCCTCAAAAGATCCAGGTTTTGCGAGAGAAGTCATCAGTAAATGTCATATAGTAAGAACATCCCCCCAGGGATGTTACAGGCAACATACCAGAAATATCAGACTGGACCAGTTGCAATATCTCAGATGTCTTTGTGACACTTGAGGGGAAAGAAGGTCCCCTTGTTATGTTATATTCTTCAGCACAGCCCTTACATACACCTTCCTTGCTTCAAGAAGGGCTTTCTATGGTGCCATAGTTCGGTTTGTCGGATAGTATCACAAGTCATAGCTCCCAACGGACTCCCTCCAACCTGATAGAGTGTATCAACCCTAGAACCAATTGAGATAGCTTCCTTGAAGCTCTTCTTCCACATGAGCACCTTTCCATCAAAGAAAGTTACATTGAATCCTTTGTCTTCCATGGCAGATACAGACACAAGGTTCTTCTTCAATTTGGGTACATAGAGTACATCTTGTAGACGGAGAACTTGTCCTTGAGACAAGTGAAGGGTCACAGTCCCGGTCCCTTTTACAGGATAAGTGGCATTATCCCCAAGGATAATTTCTAGATTAGTATCCCTTTCAACCATGTCAGAAAGTGCTTCCTTGAATCCGGTGATATGTCTTGAAGCACCACTATCAATTAGCCAGACATCCATCGTGTCGGGCAGAGATGCAGCTGAGAGAGCAGATACCAGAATATACTCATTTCTTTTATCAACAACATTAGACTCCTCATACCTGGTATTTCTGGACCTCTTAGAAGGTTGATTGTTTCCTCCAAAGTGAGCCTTCCTCTTTCCTTTGGATTTGTCATTTCTTTGATTCCCATTCCTTCGGTTGTGTTGTTATCGTCACTATCGGGAGAATCCTCCTTGAAGGGGCATTCTCTAGCATAGTGTCCAGGCCTATGGCAGGTGAAACATTTACCCTTCTTCTCTTGAGTCTTTGTCCTTCTTTTGTCCTTAGAACCACCAGAGTTCTTCTTACGGGAATGAGCACCATAGGCAGCATTTCTTTCATTATCAAATTCCTTCATCCTTGTTTCTTCTTGCATACATCTTGACAGAAGCTCATCAAAGTTAGGAATGGTATTATTGTTGAGGATAGTAGTTGTGAATACTTGCCATTCATATGGAAGTCCTCCAAGTGCGGTGAGAACCATCTCACGATCGGCTATTATCTCCCCAATAGCTAGCAGATGGTTCCTGGTTTCGGTCAACTTCAGAAAGAAAGTTTGAACAGAATCATCTCGGCCCTTCTTCATATTCTTCAACTTGTTCTTGAGGAATAGCACTTGGTTCACATTGTTTACTTGAAACATAAGTATCAATTTGTCATACATCTCCTTGGATGTGCCTAGTTCAGATATGTAGGCAACCGGACTCTTATTTATGGATTCCCTGATCAGCAGCTTTGCTTTGATTTCTCCCTTCTTATACTTGTTTCTAACAGCAGCAGAGGCATTGGATGGAGGTTCTTGAATCCTCCCTGTCACATGATTCAGGAGATCATGATCTTCTAATTTGAGATCTAATATCATCTTCCAGGGATGGAAGTCATCACTTCCGGTCAGCTTGTCATTCTCCTTGAATTCAAGACTAGTGGAACCCATTTCCACGATGATGATTGCTATAGATTGATTTTGTCTTCACCTCAGCTCTGATACCATGTTAAGTTTAGTAGATGTTCTATGCTAGTAGCAATTTCACTTTTATTTCAGCAATCAAACAAGTAGTTAAGCAAAATGCAGATAGAACATATAAGTAGATCTTACAGAAGACAAATCAGAAACAGGAAAAATGTGTGTATTCGTTTCGGCGGTCAACGGGATGCTTCAACCAGCAAAGTCTCCTTTGGTCAGCCAGCCCAGCATGTGTCACAACAACCCTCCAATCAGTAGATGAGTCAACCCAAGTCAACTCTGCAAAAGTCAACGCTGTCCTGAAAAGTCAACGCAGGGGCAGCAAGCTAAAAGTCAACGCAGCAGCAAAACGGTCAACCCTTTGACCTCGATTTTTGTGCCAGGTAGTACGGCCTTCAAAAATCGAACCTTCCACCAATTTTCAGCTTGTTTGGACCATGCGTTGACCAAAGTCAACGCTGGTCAAACTTACAGCGAAACCCTAGCAGCAGAAAATCGAACTGCAGTTCAGCTGTACGGTTTGTCCTCTTCGTCCTTCACACGTGTGGATTAAACTCGTCCTTCTTGGTAGCTCGTACTTCTTGATGAGAGAGAAAGATGTGTGTTGTGATGATGATCAAAATCTCTCCAACTTTTCCTGTATATATATCCATCATGAGGGTGTGTGACACATCTGTTGGGCATGCGAGCCTACATTACAAAACTGGCCGACCTTGCACATATAATTTATTAAAAATAATAAATTCAAAATATAAGTTCTGCTCATTGGATTAAGACATATTTTATATGGATTTTACACCTCTCACAAAGAGGAATCCAACAAAAATATTAACCTCTTAATCTGAGCATCTTAATATGGAGTTTGGACCTAGTTGTCCAAATTTAACAATTATGTTTGTTCTTTTTCTTTTCTTGTTTCTCTTGTTTGTGGTTCTAGGGGAATCAGCAATTGGGCTGGTCTCATACTCGCATGGCATGGCATCAATTCCGACTACTACCACCATAACCCCTATGTGGGTCCTCGTGGCCCCCACCATGAAACCACAAGTTAACAACTGGGAGATTTGAACATGGGGCCTTGTACTCACATTTACTTTACATTTTCATAGGTTTGCCAAGTGAGCTCCCGGAGGGGAACTATTTAAAGGATTATGTTAATTAAGCTTCAAAGTCTAGTTTATATGTCTAGTCGACTCTATATTTAGAGTTAATATCTTAAGTGCAAATAAGTTGCCTCAAACCCAACAAATGCATACTGGCAAAACATGTTTGGGAGTCTGGGAACTTTGGGCCAGTTATATCGACAGACCAGATCTCAATCTCAGCACTGTTGATATGCTCTTTATGTAGAAATTTGCTGAATAATGATTAATTATCCACCGAGACTATCCTGATCACATACAATTCGAATTTATATGCAACACATAATCTCTTCCACTCAGATCATCACACATGCGGAAATAAAATCAAGCGATAACACATCAAATCATCATACACATTAACACAGTATGTATGGGAAAGCTTATAGCTGAAAACCCCGCAGCTATTGTGTATATTATAATGGAGAAATCATGTAACAAACTCAGTACAATACTCCTCACAAGTACTCAGTACTATCTCATGAAGTTACACACAAACTAGCTCATTTTTGAACAGGTTACTGGTTCAAAACTCACTGCCAATTTCCTTGTCTCTATTGCGCAATCCAGGCCTATCTATATAGAGATCCAAGGTTCGAATCTCCTTGGCTTTACAGTGCAATCATCATGGGAAATTCCTCCAAGTGTGGTGCAAATCTCATGCACAACTGATGTCGCCACTGATAGCTAACTCCACCCTTTCATCTACCTCTTTCACTGGTCTCCACTGAACTGATCATGAACTGTAGTGAACCGATGTGTTCTTGAGTTGAATAATGAGTTACTAATTAATGAATTAAATAATATTTAATTCACTCCACTCATAACTAATTGATTAGCTAGTTAAACTAATCTCAACTAGTTCAACTAAAATAAACGGAACACAACTCCACTAGCTGTCTCATTAACTCCACCAAACTTCTGCCACTGAAGTCCTAACTGAAGTCAACCATGCATGATGCCATCAAACCCTTGGGAATAACGTAATTCCTCTGTCAGATGCATGAGCCACTTCTGTAGCTCGAACTGAAGTGCTCCAAGAGAGTAAACTGTTGTTTATAGTCTAAATATTATTAAGGGTAAATAATATTTGACTTCCCTATTTTTAAGATAGGCAGTCTAAAAATAGACATCGACCTATCGACCTATAGGTCACAAAAATAGAGTCCCATCTATTTTTACCAACATGACCAATACTCCAAGAATAACATACTGCAACCCCTGGACCATGCTCCATATGTCTAAAAATAGACAGAGTCTAAAAATAGACTTTGCGCCAGAATTCGCCTGCGGGCCCACTTAGTGAAGGCGACTTCATTTCACTAAGCTCCATCATCTTGCGGCATTTTCAACACTT
>JAXQQM020078300.1:0-159512 GCA_034641835.2 Pinus albicaulis
CCCAAGGGAAAGAAACGTTGGAATACATTGGTGGAGATGGGGAGAAGCACCACTCCAACAAGGGTGATCGAGGTTCCTATTCATATGTGTTTTTGAAGGAGTAGCATGACCAAATGGGGATGGAGATGCCACGTCCTACTATTGGGTATGAGGAGTCATAATATAGTAAGCAGCCTAGCCTTTTTTTCTCTTAAAAAAAAAAAGCTTAGTTGGTATAGTGCTAGTTAAAAGACTTGAGAGGTCACAAATTCAACATTTTCTATGCTTGGTTCCCTAATTGAACCCACTATGTGATCCTTTTAGATAAATATGTCTCATACGAACATTAAAATAAAATAAAAAATAACTATTATAAAAAAATTATTTAAAATAATTAATATGTTCAGAAAATAGGAATCTAGATTATTTAAATCGAAACCACAGATCCATTTCGCTGACGAACTAAAATTAAAATAACTTCTTTACATTTTTTATGATTTCAAAAACCAATGCCTTCAAAATCCAGGTGGGCCACTTTGACCATGGGATAATTTTTTCTTGAATCATATGGACAATACACGCTCTTCATGTCTACGATGGGTAGATAATCAATCTGAATCTTTTATGTCATAATAGTAGAAATGAATTCTAATAATATTCTCTACTAATAGTCTTCATGTTATGAGCCATACCTACAAATTCCACACTGAGGAGGTAGGAGACAGTGAGAAAGCACACACCGAGCAAGTAAAGGAGACGACGAGGCCACAGATCATCGAGGACACAGATTAGAACCTACACAAAACCTGAAAACACAATATAATTCAGCCTAACTTTTTGCTATAAATATATTGGCCCCCAAATCACAACAAGTTTTTGGTTAGTTTATTTGTTACTGTTGCACTATCTTGTTGCTCTGTTGTTGTCTCGCTCTTTTTTAAATTTCGATCACTAGCTCGCTGCTCTATTTTTGTCTTGATTTGTTTTTTATTTTAGTCAATATCTCGCTATTTTGTCACTGTCTAACTCCATTTTCAACTGCGGTCACTGTCCCGCTACTCTGTTGTTGTCCCGTTCTGTTTTCGATATGTGTTTTATGATCAATCTATTGGGTATGTTGCGCTATTGCAGGGGCGAGGAGGGGAGAAAGTGAAGGT
Organism: Pinus albicaulis; assembly: GCA_034641835.2. Lineage (NCBI taxonomy): Eukaryota > Viridiplantae > Streptophyta > Pinopsida > Pinales > Pinaceae > Pinus > Pinus albicaulis. The sequence goes on from JAXQQM020078300.1 coordinate 1,137, forward strand.
GAGAAGGTAACATAAATCTGTTATTTTTTTTTATGGTTTTTTTGGTTTTTTAAATCTAATTTTTAACCCGGACATTTACAATTTTTTTTCTAAATGACTAGAATTTAAAATAAATTCAAAATAAATTTCAGAAAATTAATGTAATTTATTGTACACAAATTATGTAAAACACAACTTTCAAATCACTAATTGATGTGTGAAACTCAATTTAAGCAAAAAAAAATTATAAAAATGATAAGTTCACCAAATTGTGCTTTACATGGTGGGAGCACACTTGGTATAAAATTGAAAAAAACACATTGTCATTAAAAAAGATGTGAAACTCCATTTAAACAAAAATTTGTTGAAGTCCCCGCATTTTAATTTTATAAAAATGTGAAGTTCACCACTTGCTGCAAATGTGAAGTTCACCAAGTTGCGTTTTACATGGTGTGGTGGGAGCACACTTGGTATATAATTGAAAAAAGCACATGGTCACTAAAAAAGACACATTTATAAGTACAAAACACACACATATCCAAGATATGTTACAATGTCCAATAAATTAACACTAATTCATCTTTGAGAGATGAAACTTGAATTTTTGAAGAAGAGTGTCTCAAAACTAATTCATATTTGAGAGATGAATCTTGAATTTTTGAAGAAGAGCATCTCAAAACTAATTTGTCTTTGAAAGATGAATCTTGTATTGGCATTGCCCAGTATAATTCTAATTCATCTATTAATTCATCTTTGATAGATGAATCCCGAATTGACATTTCCCCACGCACTAGATCAACATACATCTTATTCACATTTGAACAATGTCCTATACTAAAAAATTGAAATTGGCTAACAATATTGTTTGTTATCCCATGCAGTTCTTTTAGCCTCTCCTTCTTAACTTGGTACATGTCATTCATCTGGTTGCACACAAGTTTAGAATTGGTGAAAACTACAATTCCATTTGATCCATACTCCATAGTTGTTCCCAAGCCTTCTATCAATCCAATATAATATGTCTGATTCTTTGTTGTTCTTCCTGGTATATTCATTTTCCTTTGGACGACTTTGCTAGTCACAATATTGAAAAGCACATATGTAATCACTGCTTTCACTAGATTGGGATATCAAGAAACTTCTATGCACAATTTCCATTTTTCAACCATATTTACTAGTTTTCTTATCCCTGAAAAAAATAACAAATTCAATAAAAATATATATATTAAATTGACATTTATTGCAAATGCATGGGATAAATGACACAAGATCATGAGATAAATGACATGTGCATGTTTTATCTTAAAGTTTGACTTAAAAATTTTATGGTAGAATTCACATCTAGAATTAATGGGAGGAAGCCTTTAGTTTGTGGGAGAAATGACACATGTACATAGTTTACCTTAAAGTGGTTGTGTTTTATGGATATTAGAATGAAGAACTTCTATTTAGATCTATTCCAGAGATTGACTATAGGGGAATTTACTAGATATGTCACCTTTCATAAAATATGAGATCCAAAGGCTACCTAGCCCTTTACAAACTCTGCCTATAGAACCTGTAGAAGTTAGTTCACTACTTGTCCCAATTATACCCTATGAAGGGTGTAGAGGACCCGTGGAATAACTCACACTTCTTTACGTAGACATAGGGGTGTATAAGAATGCATTTGTTTTACATTGGATATTAAAATGAAGAACTTCTATTTATATCTATTCCAGAGATTAATTGTAGGGGCATTTACTAGATATGTTACCTTTCATAAAAGATGAAATCCAGAGGCTACCTAGCCCTTTACAAACTCTGCCTATAGAACTTATAGAAGTTAACACTACCTATCCCAATTACACACTATGAAGGGTGTAGAGGACCCATGGAATCACTCACACTACTTTACGTAGACATAAGGGTGTATAAGAATGCATTTTTTTTGCATTGAATATTTTTCGTTTTAAATTAAGAATCTATTTGAAACAATTACCTATATAAGGTTAAAACCTATGTTTTGTATCAAATCACTTTTGGTTTCAATGGAAAACTTTTATTGCTTTAATGTATTTTTCTCGAAATGTGATACACCCCATTAAAATGGGAGATATATCAAAATGATTCCTATGGTGTAATAAAATATAGATGCATAAATTCAATGAGCATAGTTTTGAGATATAAAAGTCCAAAATGGAAGAGTTGTTTGTGAACAAATATCAATGTCACTATGGATATATCTGCTTCATTAAAAGGGATTTTTCTAAAATGATGTCCACTAAGTTGGAAAGAAGGGAAAGTATCACAATTATATGTTCATGTGCATGTGTTTTACATTGAATATTTTTCATTTCATTAAAAATCTATTTGAAACAATTAACTATATAAGGTTGAAACCTATGTTTTTGTATCAGATTTGGTTTTTCTCGAAATGTTGTTTGTGAACAAATATCAGTGGATCACTATGGATATAAATCTGCTTCATTATAAGGGAATTTTCTAGAAGGATGTCCACTAAGTTGGAAAGAAAGGAAAATATCACAATTATATGTTAATGTGCATATGTTTTACATTGAATATTTTTCATTTTATAAAAAATCTATTTGAAACAATTAACTATATAAAGTTAAAACCTATGTTTTGTATCAAATCACTTTTGGTTTCAATGGGAAACTTTTATGGCTAATGTGTTTTTCTCGAAATGATTCCTATGGTGTAATAAAATAGTTTCAAGTAGTTTAAAGATATACATGCATAAATTCAATGAGCATAGTTTTGAGATATATAAGTCCAAAATGGAATAGTTGTTGATGAACAAATATCAGTGGATCACTATGGATATATCTGCTTCATTAAAAGGGATTTTTCTATAAGGATGGACTAAGTTGGAAAGAAGGGAAAATATCACAATTATATGTTAATGCATGTGTGTTTTACATTGAATATAAAATGTTTTTTCTATCTCATTGTTTGAGACCATGGATGTGAAAATGAAAAACTTCTATTTAGATCTATTCCACAGATTGACTATAGGAGCATTTACTAGATATGTCACCTTTCATAAAAGATGAGATCCAGAGGCTACCTGGCCCTTTACAAACTCTGCCTATAGAACTTGTAGAATTTACACTATATGTCCCAATTATACCCTATGAAGGGTGTAGAGGACCCGTGAAACCACTCAAACTACTTTACGTAGACATAAGGGTGTATAAGAATGCATGTGTTTGACATTGAATATTTTTCATTTTAAATTAAGAATCTATTTGAAACAATTACCTATATAAGGTTAAAACCTATGTTTTGTATCAAAACACTTTTGGTTTCAATGGGAAACTTTTATGGCTAATTTGTGTTTTTTTCTCGAAATGTGATACACCCCATTAAAATGGGAGATATATCGAAATAATTCTTATGATGTAATAAAATTGTTTCAGGTAGTTTAAAGATATAGATCTGCATAAATTCAATGAGAATAGATTTGAGATATAAAATTCCAAAATAGAATAGTTGTTGGTGAACAAATATCAATGGATCACTATGGATATATTTGCTTCATTAAAAGGGATATTTCTAGAAGGATGGACTAAGTTGGAAAGTAGGGAAAATATCACAATTATATGTTAATATGCATGTGTTTTACATTGAATATTTTTCATTTTATTAAGAATCTATTTTCAAAACAATTAACATAGTATAAGGTTAAAACCTATGTTTTGTATCAAATTACTTTTTGTTTCTAAATACTATGTGTTTTACATTGAATATTTTTCATTTTATTAAAAATATATTTGAAACAATTAAACTATATAAGGTTAAAACCTATGTTTTGTATCAAATCAATTTTGGTTTCAATGGGAAACTTTTATGGCTAATTTTTTTTTCTCGAAATGTGATACACCCCATTAAAATGGGAGATATATCGAAATGATTCCTATGGTGTAATAAAATAGTTTCAAGTAGTTTAAAAATATAGATGCATAAATTCAATGAGTATAGTTTTGAGATATAAAAGTCCAAAATGGAAGAGTTGTTAGTGAACAAATATCAGTGGATCACTATGGATATATCTGCTTCATTAAAAGGGATTTTTCTAGAAGGATGTCCACTAAGTTGGAAAGAAGGGAAAATATCACAATTATATGTTAATGTGCATGTGTTTTACATTGAATATTTTTTATTTTATTAAAAATCTATTTGAAACAATTAACTATGTAAGGTTAAAACCTATGTTTTGTATCAAATCACTTTTGGTTTCAATGGGAAACTTTTATGGCTAATGTGTTTTTCTCGAAATGATTCCTATGGTGTAATAAAATAGTTTCAAGTAGTTTAAAGATATAGATGCATAAATTCAATGAGCATAGTTTTGAGATATAAAAGTCCAAAATGGAATAGTTGTTGGTGAAAAAATATCAGTGGATCAATATGGATATATCTCCTTCATTAAAAGGGATTTTTCTAGAAGGATGGACTAAGTTGGAAAGAAGGGAAAATATCACAATTGTTTGAGTCCTGATCTTATAAAAGGTTTCCACTAAATCCATCCCTATTACTTTTCATGTGAACCACATTCCCAAACCCACACATCTATGTACCTAAGAGCCAAGCCAAGTGTAAGAAGGTCTTATTTCATATTCTACTTTAACACATATGTGATTAATTATCGTTATAATTTATACGGTAGAAATACGTATAAAGAGTAATCCTTAGTATAGATCTATTTTGACTTTAAGGAATAAAGGGATTTTTTTTAGAAATTTTATCTTAGGAGGTAGAACTAAACTGTCTATAACCCACAAAAGAAACCATGGCCCGTGAACATCACATGCAAACACAAGTTACTCCCATGTTTGAAACACCACCTCACATCATCATAAGGGTTCGAAACCACTAAGCAACCCATACTAAGTTCCCTAGAAGGGATGACTATCATATTTAATGATTGGGTTTATCTCCAAGGTCAAAAGAAAAATCAAAGTTAGGAAAGGGAATTAGAATATAAATTAAGTTAAGACCATGACCTTTTACCCAATATAATGATTGGGTTTATCTCCAAGGTCAAAAGAAAAATCAAAGTTAGGAAAGGGAATTATAATATAAATTAAGGTAAGACCATGACCTTTTACCCAATATTGAACGAAGGTGAGCAACCATATATATCATGAAGGAAGTTCAAGAAATATTATGATAAGAAATATTAAATGAAAATCAAAGTTAGGAAGTTAGGAAAGGGAATTAGAATAGAAATTAAGGTAAGACCATGACCTTTTAACCAATATTGAATGAAGGTGAGCAACCATATATATCATGAAGGAAGTTCAAGAAATATTATGATAAGAAATATTAAATGAAAATCAAAGTTAAGAAGTTAGGAAAGGGAATTAGAATAGAAATTAAGGTAGGACCATGACCTTTTACCCAATATTGAACCAAGGAAAAGTTAGGAAAGGAAATTAGAGTAGAAATTAAGGTAAGACCATGACCTTTTACCCAATATTGAACGAAGGTGAGCAACCATATATATCATGAAGGAAGTTCAAGAAATATTATGATAATAAATATTAAATTAAAATCAAAGTTATGAAGTTAGGAAAGGGAATTAGAATAGAAATTAAGGTAAGACCATGACCTTTTACCCAATATTGAACGAAGGTGAGCAACCATATATATCATGAAGGAAGTTCAAGAAATATTATGATAAGAAATATTAAATGAAAATTGAATTTAGGAAGTTAGGAAAGGGAATTAGAATAGAAATTAAGGTAAGACCATGACCTTTTACCCAATATTGAACGTAGGTGATCACCCATAGATATCATGAAGGAAGTTCAAGAAATATTAAATGAAAATCAAAGTTAGGAAAGGGAATTAGAATAAAATTAAGGTAATACCATGACCTTTTACCCAATATTGAACAAAGGTGAGCAACCATAGATATCATGAAGGAAGTTCAAGAAATATTATGATAAGAAATATTAATTTTTTTTGCAGAGGCTTAAATTTCGAGTAAATTTAATTTAACTACTTTTAATATGAGATATGAACAGTCAATTCTTAGAAGAAGAAATGATCCTTGCTCTCTAACACAACTCCATTGAGAGCTGATTTTTTATTTTCTTGATCTCTTATATCCAAGTTATGTGGATGGAAAAGCATATACAAACAAGTTTCATGATAGGTGATTCTTCCATTTACGCTATAAAGAAAGTAAGCTAAGAAATTTGGTGCCAGGATGTTCGGCTAGGGGTGTTGTTAGGGATGTTCCAGCTGAATATAATTCTCCGAACATAAGATACACACAATGATCTAGTTGTTCTTTCTCTACAGCTTAAACAGTATTCACTTCACAGAATGGGTAAGTTAACATAATATATGCATATCTAGTTGTTCTGTCTATACAATAAGACTGGTATAACTCAGATCAAAGTGCTTGAAATAAAGAAGAGTATCATAAGGCTTGTTTCTATGGGGACCAAAGCTAATACTAAAAAGCAAGTGTCCAAAGGGCTCCAGATGGGACTAACAGGGCTAATAAGCTAGTTTCTTTTCGCTTTTTTCTCTGGACAATTGAGAAAGTTTAGAAAGATAAGTGGCATCATATCCAGATAATGATAGAGAAGCTGAACCTGGCTTTCTTATAGCCGGTAAACTAGAGTTCATAAAGGTAGCCTGTGGGGATAGGAAATTCAAGAATGAAAAGGTGGGTGGATTATGATGGAGAGTATAAAGAACAAGACCTATCAGATGCCTATTTAGCAGCATATCTAGGATTTTATGATATTTATGTCTTTCTTAAGACAATATTCACACAGATAAAAATGCATTGGACTAAGAATTGGACTTTAAGCTAGTCCATAAGGTTACAGGCAGGAATAACTAGACTAATAAGCTTGTTGGGATACTTTACTGGGTTGGAAACAGTCACTCCTAGAAGCTCTACTAGTGATTGCACCTCTGGTAAGTGCATGAAGTCTATTTTGTCCCAAGTCAATAGCCTGGTGTCGCTTATATATGAAATCATTGTAGAAAAAAATGCTACACGATGTTCCTAGAGAGGTCAAAATGCAATCCGTAAGGTTTCATATCCGACTACAGACAGTAACTCTGAGCAGAAACAGTGAGAAAATCCTTCTCTACAAACATGGTCGTTAATTAGACTAAATAGGAACATACGTACCTAGAAAGTCACAGCAGAAATTGGTCGTTAATTCGATCCTTGAAGACACTGAGGACTTTGTGGAAGAACTCTACGAACAAAAAAAATCAAATTAAAAAAAAAAACATAAAATAATTACATAAAATAAAAAAATTAACAAAACTTACCTCCTCAGCGCAGCAGAAATCAACAAAACTCCCCTCCTCAACGTGGCGCAACACCAAATCAACTAAAATCACATGAGATAGATGTGAGCGCAACACAAAATCAACTAAAATCGCATAGGACATATGTGAGCTCAACACCAAATCAACTACAATCACGCGAGATAGATGTGAACAAGAAACCTGGAACAGTTTGCGGGCGATGTATTTACAAAATAATAGTTCAACTGAACTATTTTATAAGTCAGGTTGAACTAATAGTTCGACCTAACTATTAGATCGGTCGAACTTTGTTTGTCGATTTTCCAATATCTGGCCAAAAATTTGTTTGCCATTGTCGTCAATATGCCATCAATGTAAACGGCAGAACAAGTTCGATCGAACTAATTTCAAAAGTTTGGTCGAACTTTGACAAATGTTCAGCCAAACTATTGAGGAAAAAAAAATTATGCCCCGAATTTTCACAAAAGTGTTACCCATCTTCGCATTTTTACCCTATAACAAAAATTTTGGTCGAAATTTTAGTTCGGTTGGACTATTAGTTTGGCCAATTTTTTGTTTGTAGAATCTTTCGAATTTATCACATCCATTTTTGTTAGAATCAATGTTTTGAACCAATCCTCTGTGGTTTATCATCAAGATAGATCAATGAATTATGTCAGATCTCATCATCAGGTATAAATGGAGAATGAGAATGAACGGATGGAAAGGTCGGCCTCCATGTTTCCATCCATTCATTCTCATTCTTATCATTTATACTCGATGATGAGATATGACAAAATTCATTGATCTATCCTAATGATGAACCACAGAGGATTGGTTCGAAACATCGATTCTAAAAAAAATGGATGTGATAAATCCGGAAGATTCTACACACAACACAAGTCGTAGAAGCCTCAAATCAACGAATTTTTGTTGTTGGTTTTCCCATCTCCGGCCAAAAATCTGTTTACCCATGCCATCAATACGTCGTCAATGTTAACAGCACAAACAATTCGGCCGAATTAATTTCAAAACTTCGATTGAAATTTCTAAAATTTCGGCAGAACTTCCTAAAAGTTCAGCTGAAATGTTGGGAAAATGAAATTTTTGAACACGTTTCTCACGAAAGTGTAACCCAATTTCGCATTTTTACCTAAATTTTTTCAAATTTTATTAGTAAGTTGATATAATTTTTATAATATTGGACTTTATTACTGAAAACATTTCTTTCTTTTCTTTTTTATCATAAAAAATAAAATTTTAAAGAGTAGCAATTAATATGTCTTAAGATTCGATAGATCACATTGGTCTTAGTGGATGTTAATCATCATCATGATCATCATTTTCAAAAAATTAACTATTTATTTTTTGTTAAATGTGAAAATAATAGAAATCAAACATGCATATGAACTGGGTAATTTAGGATAGAGCTATGGCATGAAAAATGTAGAATAATTCATCCATAATTATAATTATGGGCGTTGCTCAAATAATCCATAATTAATTTCAATGTGTTCATGTAAGAAATAACATTTATTTTGTAAAATCCTTTTTTGAATGTCTAACAATTTGAATTGAAAATTGTTTGTGTAAAAAATGAAATACACATCAATAAATATTTAATTATTTTATTAAAAATATGACTTTACAAATAAAACAAATTTAATGGTACTCAGTTATAAATGGTTAAATAATTAATAAAATATATAAATTTGTATTTAATAATCTGACTTTACGAATAAAACATATTTAATAGTACTCACCTATAAATTGTTAAATACTTAATCAAATATATAATTTTTTATTTAATAAATTGATTAAAAAATTATTTATATTGTTGTATCTTTGTAGATAGTCTCGAGCAAAACAATTGTTCCAAAGCATCAATTGTGAGGGATTTTTATGAAATGGATCAACCAAAGATGAAAATATTTGTGTATGCCTATAACTATTTAATCCTTTATATTAATTAAAGTGTTAGTTTTCCATCATGTCAGCATACAATCCTTACCAGTTCTTTGAAGGAAGAATGTAGAAGAACTTAGCAGACTAAATATCCTTCCTAGACATCTAATCATGTGAGCTTAGAGGAAACATATAGATTTATCTCTATAGTGAATACAATATGTGTAAGTATAGTATAGAAGAAATAATATATTAATTTATGAGTATTCAATTAAATATATTGTTTAATTATTACATAATATAAAAAATAACCTTGATAGGGATGTCAAAGAGACTGATATCCAGACCTTCTCTTCCCAATGTCCTACACTGTCTCAAAAATATGTGGAAATAGATTATGAAAATCACCAGAAAACACTTACAAGTACACAAATGTTGCATAAATGAAAACCAAAATCTTTTGATTATCTTGAATATGAAAATATTACAATAGTATCACTCCAAAAATATGCTCCAGGAATCAACCCTTCTTCATTAAAATTACAAAGTACATATAGAGTTTTCTCAAAATTATCTAACCTATTACAAACTTTTCATGAAAAAAATAATGTTTATCCAAAGATATTTTGATATTTATAACAAAATTTCTTTAAAAAAATATTTTATTAATAAAGTGGAATTTACACACTAGTCAAGGATCTTGTTTATAATTGTTGGCTTCAAATCCGCCTCTCCTGATTGTGTTCCTTATTGTTCTTCTCTTTACCAAAATCTTACCTAAAAACATGCTTATTATTCAATTGATAAGTTCAATTAACTTATTCCACTGATCCTCATTTGGACATGAAAACTTTATCACTTTTTTGTAGGCCTCATCCACCTTGGTATACTTTTCAAATGTTAGTTTACAGAAAAAAAGATGATGAAATTCATATGAAATAAATATATCATTTTCTAAGTATTGCAATAAACTTTGACCACTAATAATTACTTTAACTCTAGCAATTTTGATTTTCCTACTCCTATATCACTCGATCTCTTATGATAGTCCTCCTATTAAATCAATCCACCGCGAGATTCCTTCAATGATGGGAGTCCTTTCTGTTAAAGAATAGAGAACCTTTTGTGAAATTTCTTGGTCTGAACTTCTAAAATTTCACATTTGTTTTCCAATTGCATTATTAAATTATTCTTACTTAATATTTTCCTTACTTCAAGTAATGCATTTGTTCTATCTTCAATTCCCATTTCTTTAGCTCCTCCCTGGTTTTTGAATTTAGGATTTTGATAATTCTAGTTGCCTCTCCAGGTCTATGGTCCAAATCTTCTTTGATATATTCAATGGCTCTTTTAGATTTTTCCAATAGTTGCTCTTGTTTAAAAATTGTTTCTATGGAAGACTAGAAATATAAAATTGCATAGTTTATGTCTATCCAGCTATGCTTCTTAGTTTCTGATAAATTTTGTGCACTAATTGATTCATCGAAATATTTTTCAAACTGCTTTGTAAGCTTGAAATTCTTTTGCAACTCTGAAATGTATACATTGTGTGAATTTATCTTATTTTCCTTTTTCCCTTTGTAATGACGCCTTCAATGTTTCAATTTATACATTTATTAAAGGTAAATCAACCATTGTTCGCTTGTTGATCATGTATCCACTATCGAAACTTATGCACCAATATTTTGTTCTTTCTCCTTTAATGGTTTTTCCATCTCCGCCTCCATTTTATGTATTTTCATATTCTGATCCACAATCATATGCAACATGCTTCTCTTTTATTTTTCAATGTCTCCCACCTCCTGAGCTAGAGGATGCTCTATCGTTGGTAATTTTAATTTCCTACGCAACGCTTGCATATCTACATTTCTATTTTTTATGATCTTCGGTGTTGCATTAACGTTGTTAGGATCCAATCCTAATTTTATGATAACATCTTCTAAAGTTTTTATCCTTGTATCCTTGGCCAATGATGGCATCCTTCATAATTCCAACTAAGAGTGAATGTTATTCAAAGAAGTTTTCAATCTTGTAACATCCATGGTAGACCTTATCGAAGAAGAATAGATCATTTCACTCGTTTTCTTATGTAAATCTATTTGTTCTATAGGGGGAATTTTTTTTGTATCAAAATAAAATAAGGAGGTTTTTTATTCCTTTGCAGTCTTTTGGATTGGAATTTTTGGCTCAAGAAATTCCAATTGAAATTTTCCTCTATTAGGATCTAGTGCAGATAACAATCTATTTTGAGTAGAGGATGTTTGTTTCTAAAATTGAGAATATGTAGCATAATTTAGAAGCTTCTCCTTTTTCTTCATCTATGTGAGTTTATCAAAAATGCTTTTTCCACTAGAAGAAGGAGAAGAAGATGCATTATTTGTTGTTTCTTTAATTTTTTGTAGAGTAAACACAAGCTCGCTTGACACCATCACTATAGTTGAAACCTATGTATTTCTAACTTCATATGATTCTTCTTTTGTTTCCTTGGTCTTTATTATTTTGAAAACTCTAAACTCTTTTGAGTTAGACCCTGAAATAGCAGGAGAAATGCTTTTACATATTTTTTCAACTCCTTTTACTTTGGAAGAGGTGTTTCCAATGTTGTCTAACTTGACACCTATTCTTCAATTTCCCTTAAAGTGTTTTCCTCCCAAACATCCCAATTAGCATACTGTTCAGTTTATGGTTTTGAAAACTGAATATAAGGAGCATACTTTTGCTCAAGTCGTATAGCTGAAATTATTCCCAAATGATCATAAGTTCAATTGAATCTCATTTTAAAATTCATTTGGATTAACAAATTCTCTACTTCTTTATCAATTTCTCTGATATTTGCTATGAAGGGGCCAATATCAGCTTTTATTTTAAATTGAGCCTTTTTTTTCCTAGACACAATATGAGCTCCATCTACATTAAAGATCCGCCTTATGAACTCCAAAGAAAAAGTTCCCATTGGAAGAAATGTTGATATCTTATAGGGTGACAATTCACAACCATAAACCCTTATCTCTATGAAGCTATGATATAAAAACCAATCTCCAACCTTTTTCTACTCACTTAAATGTAAAATTATCTTAATTTATACGAAAATCCTTAGGACTGCATCACTACTAAGAAGATTGAGTGATAAATACAAAAATTGGTCCACAAAATCACTAAATAAATACTCTTTTTAATTCTTTCTAACTAATGAGGTCTAGTGAATAACAAATTGTGGTCTTCATTGTGATTCCAGCTTTTGTAGTGACATATTAAACCTCTCAGCTTGATGGCATAAGAATTGGTAAACTAACACAGATTGATGTTTGAAGGCTCTTTCAACATCGAACTTTAAGAGTTGCTGATGAATGTTATCTAAGATAAACTTGCTAAAATTGAATAGGACAGAAGGATTTTTTCTAGATGAAAACACAGACATAAATCCTAGAATAACTTCAGCAACCCATTCATCACTTTAATAACCTAAAAGATAGAAAACCATGGAAATTATTTTTGTCAACATTTTAGGAAATATGGTTGAGAAATAAGGTGGATGATGACACAGAAATTCATATCCTTGTGGTAAAAATGACCCAAAAATATTGTCTCTCTCTTGAAATGGAAGCTTTTGGTAAATTTCCATTAATGACTCGACTGAAAAGGAATGCAGGGTAATTGGAGGACTAATTTTCAAATCTTTAAGAATAGACTCTAGTGTTATATTTAACATTTAACGATTTCTAGCTACTACTTCTATGTGACTAGGTAAATATCTGCTTTGGCACCTAGCTACTACTTCTTTGTGACAAGGTGAATATCTACTTTGGCACTGGGAGAAAAAATTAGAAAAATAATGAATTTGAGAAAAGATGAAGTGAGGCAACCTGGATTCCCACAAACTGAACTCATCACTAGCATCTTCAAACTTTTGAAATGGCCAATTTTTTAATTCATATAAATCAAACTTACACCATTCTTAAAATCCAACTCTACCAATGGTAACTCATCTAAATTCAAGAATGCACCCCATGAGATTGTAGACACTCAATTGCTTTGTGAATACTACAAATTTGAGAAAATTGACCGAATAAATTTATAACAAACTTGGCTTTTAGAGAATCAAATATTCGTTGATAATTTTAATTATTGGAGGTTTAACATATATTTGAACATTGTGAAGAATCAAATGTAGCATTTAGCGGTTATGCATTTGAAAATGGAGGAGGAAATGGCAGGAACTAATTTGGACAAGAATCACAACGGTTGAAAAGTGTGTGGACGATAATGAAGCACACTAGGACCGATTATGTGCACAAATAATACAATAAAATAACCCAAAGGGCATAAATAGAGATTGTGGGCTTTATTACAAAGTTCATGAATAGTTTTTTTTTTTGAAATGAGAACTTCAAAATTTTGACTATTCAAGGAATTCTATACCATATATAATAAATAAGATTCAACTAAGATGATAGCCATTTCTGAGTTAATTCATAATTAATTTTAGTAAAAATATACTCATGTAGTAAATAACATTTAGTTAGTAAATTGGTTTTTAGGTTTAACAATTTAAATTAGAAATTGTATATGTGAAAAATGAAATATACATTAATAAATATTTAATTATTTTTTACTATTTGATTTAAAAAATAAAATATATTTAATAATAATTAATAAAATATATAAATTTATACTGAATAATTTAATTAAAAATATTTTATAATTTTATTGTTTGATATATTAATTTTATTAAATTTTTTATTTTTTTTTATTTTTTTTGGTTAGATAATATAAATCTTGAGATGATTTGCAAGGTTAACTTGTTACTCAAATAATCAGAGATAAGTAATATCCATATCCCTAAAACCAAACATTATAGGTTTAATAAAAATAGAAAATAATTAAGGCATGCTCTCATTGGCACCCAAATTGGTTGCAGAATGACTTACAACTACAATATGGATAACTGTAATTATTGGCAAATCGTTGATATGGACTCTCGAAAATTTCTTTCCATCTCCAGTTTTCACCTTCACAGAGGAATGACTAAAAACTCTATGCAGATATTTTTGTGAATCTTGTGTGGTTTTGTCTAGGTGGTATCCCTTTGGGTCTTTGAAGATGTAGCCCAGGGTTTAAACTTCACAACAATTGCGTCGGCTGCTACGGAGGTAGAGGGGGCAATCTTGTGAACTCAGTCCAGTCACGATAGTTCACCATGTCAACATCTTTAAAAAGATTTTGTTGGAAATATTATATGGTTCTTGTGTGCGGGGATAGAGTTAACCATGCTAAGGTTTTGAAAAATATTCGTGGTGGTTCTTGTGCATAGAGTTAGAGTTAACCATGTTGATTTCTTTGAAAGGATTTCTTTGAAAATATTTCATTGAAAATAATATTTTCTTACTGTGCGCGAAACTAGATTTAACCATATTAATTTCTTTGAAAAACTTTCATTGATTGTGCACAGAGATAGGGTTAACTATAGTGATTTTTATTTAGTTACTATGTTGGCATGCACGCTCTCTATTGTACGCGACATGTATGTGATCTCTAGGTTGATATTGTAAATATGGTTTGTGCATTGATAAATAATTTTAGAATAAGTCAATTCAGCGGCATGTTTATAATCATTTTTATTTTTAAAATAAGAGTTGGTCTCTATCAATGCATTTACCTAATGTATATGAAATGTGGATGAATAATGTGTTTTTATAATTATATATATTTATTTAATATAGGAAAAATATCCATAAATAGATATATTTGTATAATTACATGCATTTATTTAATGGATGTGAAATATGGACAAATATATATGCTTTGATAAGCTTGATGCATTTTATTTAATGCCTGTGAGGTCTTGGTAAATAGACATGACCTTGTAAAATGTTTTTGAAATATAGATAAAAAGGATAGTTGAGTTTTTAAATTTTTAGTAATAACAATACTAATTTAAGTTCATGTTGGTAAAGTTTGCACTTGGATTCAAGTGTTCGGGTGAAAATATGTGTCATGGAGTTAGGGTTCTAAGACCTAGTTTTCTCATAGCGCTAATATAAAGGGAGTAGCGCTACTGCAACACAGCTGTAAGGTAGCATGGAAACACCTTCAGGGGGGGTGAGATTCCCTCCTACCAAAATGTAATGGCAGGAGATTATAGTGGTAAGAAAACAGGCCTGCAAGGTGGGGGGGGCTAGCCCTAATACAAGCCCGGTGTTGGGGCCCAATGGCAGGCAAAAACCAAAGGCGAATGTCTGCCACGAGCCATAAAGAATCCTCACTTTGTCATTCCGCCCAATTAATTAGACCAATACCGAGGGTATATGAAGGATCATGCCCTAATTTGCAAATTCATAGGTATTTGGCCAACTAAGAAATATCTTCTACAATGGATTCAACTCAAGTGGCAACCAAAAGGACACATTGATATCAAGTTTGGGGCTAGGGGGTTCTTTACAGTGATATTCACAAATATTCTAGACAAATAAAGGATTTTTGAAGGTGGATTGTACTTCTACTATAATGCAGGTTTGTTTTTTCGGCAATGGGAGGAATGCTACAGCCCTGATCAAGAACAATTCCTGTCGACACCAGTTTGGGTGCGGCTCTTCACTCTACCTATTGATTTTTGGGATCCGGAGATACTAAAAGGTATTGGCAATTCTCTCGGCAAATTTGTGAAGATAGCTGAAATGACACGTCGGGGAAGGTATACTTCTTTTGCCCGTATTTGCATTTATATGAATATCACAGAGCCTCTCCCTGAATCTATAGAACTGGACTATCAATGATAGATATGGCAGCAATGTATCGACTATGAACATACCCCTTTTAGATGTTGACAGTTCCATGAATATGGTCACTTATTCAAAACATGCCCCCTCAATAACCCAAATCAACTAGAAGGAAAGCAAACGGAGTGAGGAGGAAGCCCCTCGGAGAAGGATGATAGGTTTAATATGGTTACGAGTAAAAAAAGGACCAACAAACACCATGAAAACTAGCAAAAAAACCCATCAAATCACAAAAATAATCAAAACAGATTTGAAATCTTACAAGAAACAGGAGACAGTCTCATGGAAGTTGAACAGCCACCTGAAGAAGGACCTGGAAATGCAAGTCAAAAGTCTTCGAAGGTGAAAATCCCCAATAGAGCCGAGTGACAAAGAGGAACAAACCCAGATTCTGGACCAAGAAGATATGGAGGTAGACATGATACTAAGGATGATCTAAGCATGGAAGAAATGGTTATGAAAAAACTGTTGCAAGAATGGCGAAATCTTAATGATAGATTAGTCCTTGATGATCAAAAGACTCTATATAAAGAAAATTTCAAACAATACTTAACTTCCCAAGCAAGAAGACAAGATGAAATGGTGAATACGCCCAGTACTCCAAAAGGAAATAGTCAGGATATCATTGTCCAACCCAAAGTAGGAAAAAATAAAGAAAGAAAGACTTTGTAAGAATTTATCCAAATGGTTGGGGAAATGTTAGCTAACTCGGGTAGGGTAATACCACTTTCAACGGTATTCCAACAACTTCATAAAGTTCCCCAATGATAGTGATCTCCTAGAATGTGAGGGGCATTAATAGTAAAGGAAAGCATCAATACATGTAGGAAAGATTGAAGACAAAGTGACTGCAATTGGTTCTCCTTCAGGAAACTAAAGTCTCGGGGCAAAGATTAGAAGAAATTCTTCAATTTTTGAATCCTAGATATGAAGTTATGGACATTGAATTGTAAGGAAGTGCAGGTGGTATAGCGATGCTTTGGAACCTGATAGAGGTTATGGTGGAAGGATTGATTGGTCTACCACATATCATAATAGGACGCTTTAGAGAAATTGGGATGAAAGATTGGATCCTAGTTTCCTCTGTGTATTGTCTGTACATTCCAAGAGAGAAGTTAGCATTAATGGATAATATAAGAACGTTGAAAACTCTCCATAATGATAAATATTGGGTATTGGAAGGGGATTTCAATATTATCACGTGAATAGAAGAGAAAAAAGGAGGAATATTGATAAATGAGGTTGAGATGGAGCAATTTCGAGATGTGATAACGAACTTGTGATTGGTGGATATACCTACTCTCAATGGTAAATTCACTTGGAACAACACGTGAGGAGGGGCACATCATGTAGTGTCTCACTTGGATAGATTCTTATTATCAGAATATCTCATCAGTACGAATGTCTTTTATGAAGCCTATATTCTCCCATGCATGGGATCAGACCACTGGCCAATATGCCTACAGGTGGACATGAAATAGAGGAATAAGAAAAGGCCTTTTAGATTTGAAGTGTTCTGTTTAAGAGACTCGAGCTTCATTGACAAAGTCAAAAGCTGGTGGGAAGAAAGTTGAGTTAAAGGAAGGAATAAGATGCCTACCTTTCAACTCTGACTCAAAGACATCAAAAAGACAATTAAGAAATGGAATAAGACTAAATTTTGGAATACACATGAGGACAAGGAAAAATTACAATGACACATGAAATAAATTTAGCAACAGATGATTCTCGAAGGGAAATTGGAAGCATTTGTCAGGTAGGAAGGCATCATCATCTACAAATTAGAAGAACGTCGTAAACAGGAAGAAATTTTGTGGAAAAAAAAATCTAGAATTCAATGGCTAAGATAAGGGGACATCAATTCTATCTTTTTTCATAAAGCAATGATCCAAAGACAACAGAAAAATCGCATATTCTATAATATCCCAAAATAGGGAAATTCTACAACAATGATAATATATTAAGATATCCTAAAGTTGGAGATCCAGCAATGTTTGAACACAATAATGCAATGTTGTGTCAATTTACTTAATAGATCAGATTAGGAGCATATCAGAAAAACTATGTCTCCACATGTTATCTCCAAGTGGGGAAAAGCAGTGATCTGGACCATAAAAACATTATTTCTAGAAAATAACGATGTAACTGTAATAAATGGGACTTGGATCCCTTATTTCATGCAATATACATCTCACATATAGAATGGGAGCTGAAACAAATCATTCTAGCTAAGTTAAATAGATCTCCCGGTTCTTATATGGCTTAAAAACACTGAAAACCCATAGCTTAACCCATACAAAAAACTCTGAATCAAGAAAAAAATAATTACAAGAGGGTTTAAATAGAAATATGTTGTAGACAATAGATCTGGAGTTTATTTAGCCAAATCACAGAGAAAAACAGAGATCTATCCTCTTTTATATAATGTAAAGATAACCCGGTAAGGGTTTCTTGGAAGCTCGAGTACAAAAGGAATAGATTTGAATATTCAGCTAAAAAATAACACAATCCCCTGCAAAATTACATGAACATAGATGAATAAAATACAATATGGATAAGAATCCCTTTTTCTAGATTTCCAGGGGAAGGGTTGGCCCTTGCCCTAGGGAACTAGCCCAAAATCAAGGTGTTTAAACCTTGCTGCAGCTGCTCTCTGAAAAATGACGTAGTTCCTGCAAGGGACTGTGCTATAGAAGTGCAGAGATTCTTTGGCCCAGTTCCAAGATGTGAAAATATGCCCGAGAGTCATTCTTACTGATCCTCCAATGGATAAACAAGCTCTCCACTTAAAAACAAGCCCAGAAATGACTCGAAGAGATCCTCCTTTGCAACACCCTACAACACAACCTAGCCATTAGGGGAATTTTGAGGTCTAAAATGGGCCTCCTAAGGAAATTATAAAATAATAGTGGAAAAAATCTAATAAGATTTGATGACATCATCAAATTTTAGAGGGAAAAATGAAAAACTACTTTTTCAATTCATATTTTCAACTTATCTCCCAAATTTTTTACTCAAATTTCGAGTGGGAGTACTCGTTGGATGTGGAATTTAATTCCCCATCCAAGGAGTACCCATGTTGCATACTTTCGATGGGTCCTACTACACAAAAAATGAGAAATACATAAAAAAACGTGATTACAATCATGTTTTTTATGTATTTCTCATTTTTCATGTAGAAGAGTTCATCGAAAGTATGCAACATGGGTACTCCTTGGATGAGGAATTAAATTCCACATCCAACGAGTACTCCCGCTCGAAATTTGAGTAAAAATTTTGGGAGATAAGTTTAAAATACGAGTTGAAAAAGTAGTTTTATTATTTTATTATTTTTTAATATTTTTACTTTTTTACTCCAAAAACGGTGAATCATCCATTATGGATGACATCATCATCTTGAATCCTATTGGTTGTTATAAAGTTTATTTTTGTTGTACATTTTTCTTATGAGGCCCATTTTAGACCTCAAAATTCCCCTAATGTCTAAACAGAAACTGCGCTGTAGCTGAAGGAGGTAGCTTGGAAAAAATGCCATAATGAGGAAATTTAGCTCAATAACCTTTCCTTCCCTGAGGATGAGGTAGGAATTCCTGACTGAGAACACCCTTGTGCTAAACAGCACTGCAACCCTGCTAAACAGCAAGAGGAAGAAAAGTCTCAACAGACCAAAGAAAATAATAATCCAAGCATGAATACAATGGTTGTCCTCCTCTCCATATACAGCAAGTGCTCCTCTCCATAATGGGTCCCATCCATATGTGCCACCTGTTGAAAATGCAGCAAGATGATGAAGCTTAGTGAAATGAAGTCGCCTTCACTAAGTGGGCCCGCAGGCGATTTTTGGCGCAAAGTCTATTTTTAGACTATGTCTATTTTTAGACATATGGAGCATGGTCCAGGGGTTGCAGTATGTTATTCTTGGAGTATTGGTCATGTTGTTAAAAATAGATGGACCTCTATTTTTAGACATATAGGTCGAAGTCTATTTTTAGACTGCCTATCCTAAAAATAGAAAAGTCAAATATTATTTACCCTTAATAATATTTGGACTCTAAACTTCAGTTTACTCTCTTGGAGCACTTCAGTTCGAGCTACAGAAGTGGCTCATGCATCTGACAGAGGAATTACGTCATTCCTAGGGGTTTGGTGAGCTCATGCATGGTTGACTTCAGTTAGGACTTCAGTGGCAGAAGTTTGGTGGAGTTGATGAGACAGTTGGTGGAGTTGTGTTCGGTTTAACTTAGTTGAACTAGTTGAGATTAGTTTAACTAGCTAATCAACTAGTAATAAGTGGAGTGAATTAAATATTATTTAATTCACTAATTATTAACTCATTATTCAACTCAAGAACACATCAGTTCACTACAGTGCATGGACAGTTCAGTGGAGACCAGTGAAATAGGTAGATGAAAGGGTTGAGATAGCTATCAGTTGTGACATCAGTTGTGCATGAGATTTGCACCACACTTGGAGGAATTTCCCATGATGATTGCGTTGTCAAGCCAAGGAGATTCGAACCTTGGATCTCTATATAGACAGGCCTGGATTGCGCAATAGAGGCAAGGCAATTGGCGGTGAGTTTTGAACCAGTAACCTGTTCAAAACCAAGCTAGTTTGTGTGTAACTTCATGAGAAAGTACTGATTACTTGTGAGGAGTATTGTACTGAGTTTGTTACATGATTTCTCCATTATAATATACACAATAGCTGTGGGGTTTTCAGCTATAAGCTTTCCCCATACATACTGTGTTAATGTGTATGATGAATTGATGTGCTATCGCTTGTTTTATTTCCGCATGTGTGATGATCTGAGTGGAAGAGATTATGTGTTGCATATGAATTCGAATTGATATGTGATCAGGATAATCTCGATGGATAAATCTTATTTATTCAGCAAATTTCTACACCACCTAGCCCATGCAAGTTTTCCTCCATTAAGACTGCATAGTCCATCATGGAGATACAATGTATCTAGACAGTGCATGTGGACTTGGTCAAATATGACTGAATCAACATGATCCAATCCTATTCACACTTGTAGGAGCTCAATCTAGTTGCTTATTCTTCTCCTTTTCACATGATGAATGTTATTTTTCCCTCTAAAGAGGTTAATGGGCCTCCCTACCCATTTTATTCATCTAATGTTAACTATAATGTTCCTTTTATCTTGAGGCTAAAATTTGGGAACATTACAGTCCTCCCCTCCAAAATGTTGCTTGTCCTCAAGCAACTGTATAGAGAGAGAAAAATTTCTCCCCTTCTCCTCTTGTGGCCTCCTCATCAATAGTCCCCACCACTACTCAAGATAATCTACAACAAATCTGCCCTCTAATGTCTCCTCCCAAAGATGCATGACCAAGTGGCTCACATCATGAAAAGGTGGAAGGTGTAAGTGGAAACCTTCTTATTGCCTCATGGCCTCATCAAGGTAGGAGTGATGATACACATGGGAAATATCATTCCCAATGAGTGATCCATTCACCCATGCTATCATCCAAATTAAATGAGCCATTATAGGTAGCTCAACAAAGAAATCTGCAACCCCTGTTTTATGCAATGTGTTGGGGCTGAATGGAGAATTCATATTTTCCCATCCAAGTAGTTTCTCTCTCCATTTATGGTAAGTATGGGGGGATTGATGATATTGGGCTGCAATGTCATGGCCTTCAAAAATGGCCCAAGCTACCCCACAAGATAATTCAACCATGAAGTGCCTCCTCCAAGAACGCAAGTTCTCTCAAGGGCTCCTCCTATATGAAGGAAAGAGGTGTGTTGTGGAAATAATGGTGTGCCCATTGTTTCTCCTGAAACATATAACATGTAAAATAGGGAGAATCATACTCCAAATTGGCTCCATCTCAAATTCCACTCTTCCCATGAACATAGAAATATTAGCAATACATGGAAGCAAAAACCAATAGAAACAAGTTGTCATATGACAACCAGAAAGTGGATCAAGGTCCCAAACAAGGAACCAGCGCAATGCATCCTTTGCCTACATCAAATCAAACAAAAAAAAGTGCTTTTCCAGCCACTTGTTTGTTGCCACAATCATCTTACAAGATATAAACATGAGAGTACAAAGTGGTGTCAATGGTGCACACCAAAAATCATGTGGCTTCCCCCACAAACCACCAATGAGATGGCCAATATCAATGCTACAAATGGCTTCAAGTACATCATTATACAATATGCAAGAAGGAATAGTCCTCCTCGGTACAATATGTTGCTCATATGAAGAAAAGAAGAACAAAACATAAAGTGAAATTGTACATTATCCATCATGTACTTGAGATCTTGAGCTGAAATGGCTCAACTGGAAACTCTCCCTCACCTCCAAAGAGTAGGTAAGTGGCTATGACATCCTCTCTATCACCATTCAGGCTATGCATCTCTCCATATGCTGAAATATGTCATGTTGAATGCCCTCCCAAATGAACTCCTCTGCCAAGGAAAGATATGCTTCAAAATGCATGGAAAAGAAGTCCTCATGTGCTGCATGTAGCAGCTTCTCCTTGAGCTTAGAAGCTCTAGTCAAGAAGACTCTACCATAATAATATATGACCATATCATCCACCATATATCTGTCATCTCTATCATGGTCATCAAGAATCATGCAAGCACCAAGATCCTTGGAGTACTCTACCAAGAGTTGAGACCTCCAATATGGATCAATCCTCCCAAGAGACAGCGCTGGTGATCTGGCATGTGAAGCTCTCCTCATGCTGCTTCCTGCTACTTTGACATCCCCCATGCCAAATTCTTCCTCTAAAATCTTCACCTCTCCAAAATCCAAGAGCGGTGAATCAAATGGCAAAATTTCTCTTACCAACTCCAGATCTGGTGGCCTCCCCGGTGGAATGCCTCCATATAGTGAGACATCAATGGTAAGAGAATATTGCTCATATGGTTGGGCACCCTTGCCCTTTCCCTCACAGCGCCAACCAGTCTTCCTCCTCCTTGTACCAGCTCTCTAAAATAGATAGGGGTATGTGATCCTCATCAAATGATGATGCCCTTCCTCCCTACCTCCTCCTTCCATCAATATCATCTCACAATCATGTTGCTTATTGATTTTACTTTTCCTTCCATATGTGAGATCCTGGGGAACTTCTTGTAATGACACAAGAAATCCTTTGGTTGGAGCATGTGCTCCTCCTTCCTCTACATGAGGCACTAGATATGCTCTAGATGTGACATCGTTGTAACCCCCATCCTTCTCTTCATCTTCAATATGAATAGGAGGTAACTGCTCAATATGAGGATCCTCCTTTGCAAAAGGAACCTTCATGCCCTCTTGTACAAGGTTATGAAATAAGGATCTTGCCTCTAGCAATGTATCATGCAAGATGTGAATTCCTCTAATAGGTTTCTGAAGTGGTTTTGAGTTTGTAGGTCCTCCCAACTTATGCAAAAGTTTCATTGGTTTGATTGTCTCATGTTTTTTATCAAACCTTTCTACCAATCTCTTAGTGAACTTTGCAAAAGAAGAAGTATTAACATTTTTGAATGAAAATGACTCAAAAATCCACCAAGCATAAGCCTTACCTTCAAAGTGTAGCACTGCAACTCTTATGGCTTCATCTTCAGAAACTTGGTGCTGCTGCAAATAAGTGTACAACTCCTCCACCCAAGCTTTGGCTGAACAAGTTGGGGATCCATCAAAGGTAGATAGAGAAAATATATCCATGTTATGAAGCTTTCTCCTCTCCACCTTGATCTTGAAAAACTCTTGGAAATTAATATTATCTCTAAACCTCTCAGTTTGAGATTCATACTCTTGCAGAAAATTACTAAGAGTTCCCCTCTTTGGCATTTTCTCTTCTTTCACCTCTTTCATTGCAGATCTAGGAATTTGACTGCACTGTGCATAATAGGGTATAGCTACATGCTCATACCTATGATGTGCCAATCTAGATCTGGCTCTAGATCCAAACTCTTCTGGAGATTCCATCTCCCCTCTCATCTTCTTAAGATCTTCATTAATGCACTGCATATATTTTGGAAGAAGCTTTGTAAGCCTATCTTCCTTTATTTCTCCACATAATGGAGTCTTATTCCTATTCATCTCTCCTTCTCTTGATAGCTACATGGCTGAGTTCCACAGGCTGAGCCAAGACTATGCTCTGATACCACTGTAATATCCCAAAATAGGGAAATTCTACAATAATGAGAATATCTTAAGATATCCTAAAGTTGGAGATCCAGCAATACTTGAACACAATAATGCAATGATGTGTCAATTTACTTATTATATCAGATTAGGAGCATATCAGAAAAACTATGTCTCCATATGTTATCTCCAAGTGGGGAAAAGCAGAGATCTGGACCATAAAAATGCTATTTCTAGAAAATAACGTTGTAAATGTGAGAAATGGGACTTGGATCCCTTATTTCATGAAATATACATCTTACATATAGAATAGGAGCTGAAAAAAATCATTCTAGCTAAGTTAAACAGATCTCCCGGTTCTTATATGGCTTAAAAACACTGAAAACCCATAGCTTAACCCACACAGAAAAATCTGAAGCAAGAAAAACATAATTACAAGAGTTTTTATATAGAAATATGTTGTAGAAAATAGATCTGGAGTTTATTTATCCAAAGCACAGAGAAAAACAGATATCTAGCCTCTTTTATACAATGTAAAGATAACCCGGCAAGGGTTTCTTGGAAGCTCAAAAGGAATAGATTTGAATATTCAGCTAAAAAATAATGTAGTCCCCTACAAAATTACATGAGCATAGATGAATAAAATACAATATGGATAAGAATCCCTTTTTCTAGATTTCCAGGGGAAGGGTTGGCCCTTGCCCTAGGGAACTAGCCCAAAATCAAGGTGTTTAAACCTTGTTGCAGCTGCTCTCTGCAAAATGACGCAGTTCCTGCAAGGGAATGCACTGTAGAAGTGCAGAGATGCTTTGGCCCAGTTCCAAGATGTGAAAATATGCCTGGGAGTCCTTCTTACTGATCCTCCAATGGATAGACAAGCTCTCCACTTAAAAACAAGCCCAAAAATGACTCGAAAAGATCCTCCTTTGCTACACCCTACAACACAACCTAGCTCTAAATAGAAACTGCGTTGTAGCTGAGGGAGGTAGCTTGGCCAAAATGTTGGAATGAGGAAATGTAGCTCAAGAACCTCTCCTTCCCTGAGGATGAGGTAGGGATTCCCGACCGAGAACACCCTTGTGCTAAACAACACTGCAACCCTGCTAAATAGCAAGAGGAAGCAAATTCTCAACAGACCAAAGAAAATAATAATCCAAGCATGAATACAATGGCTGTCCTCCTCTCCATATATAGCAAGTGCTCCTCTCCACAATGGGTCCCATCCATATGTTCCACCTAGCCCATGCAAGTTTTCCTCCATTAAGCTGTGCAATCCATCATGGAGATACAATGTATCTAGACAGTGCATGTGGACTTGGTCAAATATGACTGAATCAACATGATCCAATCATGTTCACACCTGTAGGAGCTCAATCCAACTGCTTATTCTTCTCCTTTTCAAATGAGGAATGTTATTTTTCCCTCTAAAGAGGTTAATGGGCCTCCCTACCCATTTTATTCATCTAATGCTAACTATAATGTTCGTTTTAGCTTGAGGCTAAAATTTGGGAACATTACATATTCTCTCTCAAAGATCCTGCAGGAAATAGACTCATCCAACATCAGGATCTTGAGGATATGTTGGTGAATCAATTATGTGAAATACTAACGGAACTAGATCATAACATATTGAAATAAATAGCAAGAATAAAGAAATTTATACCCAATGTAGTTAATAGAGAGAAAAATTTGGCCCTCCTTAGAGAAATAACCCTAGTGGAAGTGTAGGAAGTCGTCAAGGGCTTAGAAAAAAATAAGGCATCGAGACCAAATGGTTTTACAACTAAATTCTTTCAGGCTACATGGCCCTTCATTGGAAAATATATCCTCGACTTAGTGGAGGAGTTGTGAAGAACAAGACAGATATACACCACTCTAAACTCTACTTTTATAGCTTTGATTCTGAAACATGAGCATTCTGATGTCCCTTGAGGTTTCAGACCTATCGCCGTCTATAATGTTATCTATAAAATCCCACCTACTATTATGGTGAATTTTCTTAAGCCTATTCTCCCTACTCTTATTTCTCCTGAAAAGACTAGATTTGTAAAAGGAAGACAAATCCAGGATGGTATTGTCACAACCCAGGAAGCCATACACCCCCTTCGCACCCTTAAATCCAAAAGCATGTTGATAAAACTGGACCTTTCCAAATCCTATGACCGTCTAAGTTTGACCTACCTTCAGAATATCCTGCAGGCTTATGGTTTTGATCAGAGATGGACTGAATGGATCCTATCCTTTATCTTCGCCCCTAATTTCTCTATTCTGGTCAATGGTTCTCCCTCCGACCCTTTCAATGCCTCTCGGGAGCTGAGACAGGGAGATTCTTTATCTCTTTTTTTTATCATTGCTACGGAAGGTCTATGAAGATATATCAAACACAAGGTTTCTAGCATATCTGTCAAAGGATTGAATCTTTGGGGGATTGGCCTTACTCTATCACATTAGCAGTTTGTGGATGATATTATGATTTTCTGCCAAGAATCCCTTAAAGAATCGAAAGTCATCCTATCCATTTTTAAGGAGTTTATGGCAGCATCCACAACCGTTATCAATAATGAAAAATCCAATGTTTTATTCTTTAACACTGCCCCTCTATCTCAACGGTTTCTGGCTCACACCCTTGGTTTTAGCATTGGATCCCTGTCTAAAAAGTATTTGGGAATGCCCCTTTCCCTCAACTCCCTTCATGTATCCCAGTGGAAGAAACTCATTACTCATATGTAAAAGTGACTTCAAAGCTGGTCCTTTCGAGCACTAAATGCTCCTAGTCGTGTGTTCCTTCTTAAATCTGTCCTCCAATCCATCCCCATATACTAACTATCAGGGATGGCTGCTCCTAAGTCTAGCTGCACGGAGATGACTAATATTTTTAAAATTTTCCTATTGCAAGGATTGCAACAAAACCGCAAATGGGCTCTTCTTTCCTTGGAAAATATGATTCGAACTAAAAGGGAGGGAGGTATTGGTCTTCGAGATCCCTACATTCTTAATCAGGTAATGGGATCAAATTTGTGGTGGAGATGGATGCAGGGTGGTACAGACCTCTGAAAAACAATCTAGAAGCATAAATACGAAATGCCTTATAATGCTCTTGATAGGCTACAGGTTCAGAACATACCTAAAGGATTGGTGATATGGAAATTATCTTCTTCCAATAGGAACCTCATCAGAGATCACAATTTCTGGGAGATCAGGGGTGGTAATACAGCCCATTTTTGGGAGGACTCTTGGCAACAGAGAGAAAAAATGTTCAATAGGCTCGACCTAGAGGAGATTTTCCTATTTACAAATCAAGTGAATACCAAATTGGTAGATCACTATTGGGAGGAACAAAATGATCAGTATTGGAGGAAGTGGAAGAAGAAGCATCATTGGCAACATGCCCCGGACACACAGTAGTGGGGAAACCTAGAGAAAGAACTACAATCCAGGAAACTACCTATACTTACTGGGAATGACATCCTATGATGGGGTTATAAAACTAAAGGCATGTTTACAACTCAAGAAGCCTACAACATTAAAGCTAATAATGTACAACCTCCTGATGACACATTATGGTAGAGATTCTAGTCTAGCAAACATTGGCCCAAAATTTAATATTTCTTATGGATTTTCGGTCATGGTAGAATACTTACCTGGGATCAGTTATGGAGACGAGGGATGTTGGGACCCTTGGTTTGTGTAATGTGTGGAGAAAGCACTGAAACCCTGGAAAACCTTCTCAATAACTGCCCTATTGCTAACCTTATGTGGCAAAAATTATCCACATTATTCTAGCAAATTGATAGAGATAATGAAAGCATCTAACACACGATTGAAAATTGGATACAAGGGGGATACTAGAGCCCAGTTTTCAACAAATCCTGGTAAATGGCTTTTGGTTTCCTTCTTTGGGCAGTTAGGAAGGAAAGGAATAGGTGAATGTTCCGAGACAAGAAATGACAAACCACTGAAATATAGAAAACCATTGTACAAAACATAAGAGAGAGTATCCTAGCAGAAAAATGGGCTCAAGAGGATTGGACAATACAGGGTCAGGAGGCAGGGATCCTTTCTCAGTTAAATATTAATCCCCAATTGCTCGCACCGGCATCATGGAAAATCAAACTGATGGACTACAAAGTAAGGGACAATTTTAACCCACCACGGCAAGGTTTTATTAAACTGAATTATGATGGGGCTTCGAAGGGTAACCCAGGTCAAGCAGGGGCAGGGAGGATTTTTCGGGACCGTCAGGACCAAGTTATTAGAACCTATGCTATGGAATTGGTTCATGCTAGTAACAATGAGGCTGAACTGAATACGGCTAATTAGGGGCTCATAATTGCAAGGAGGGATCATTATCATCGACTCGAGGTGGAAGGATACTCGGCTATGGTCACAGGTATTCTCCGGAAAGTTGCAGAGAGGAGCGTGTTGGGAACACATTAGCAATAGTTGGCGAACAACCAGACTTATCTAGGAGATCAAGGGAATTATGTTGAGCATGATCTACATAATATCGTCTCATGTTAGGTGATCAAGTAATGAGGCAGCTGATCTCCTCGCAAACTGGGGTTGCAATAACCAAGTCAGGATCATGGATAACTCATGGGAGAAAACCTTAAAGGAGTCGGGTCTTGTAGATCTATTGGAGATAGTAGGTCGTGATAGCAATGGAAACCATAAACCCCGATTGGGGTGCCAAGTTGCGATGTGTGGGGAGATACGTGGGGTGAGACGTGGCGGGTGTACACAAAAACCGCCAAACCCACATCGATGATTCTGTTTACTAACAATGGTGGGTAGCTCCACCCATGGAGCTTAATGACGGAATTAATGAAGAATGTCAAACAAGCACGCGCGTCAGGTGTCTTGTTAGAAAATTCTAGGGGAAATTGCCAGTGCAGGAGGTGGAGGAAGCATTTTAACATTCCTTCTGGCAGCTTCTGGTGTAAGGTAGTCAGTGGAGTGCAGAGCATCGGGAGACAGCTACGCGTTTAGTGAAGAGCTATGTCAACTTCATCATGTCTTCTGCAAGGATATGTATCAAATTCTCCTCTTACCTATGCCATGAAGGTTGTATCTGGTCTTTCGTCCATGTTTAACAAGCATGTCAATGTGGTCCTGGTTATTTTGTATTACTCATTCCTTCTGCAATTCACAACCTGGGATTACCTATTTTTTAAATAATTTATCGTTTTTTGTCTGGTTCTTAATGATGTTTACATCTCTTCCTCTTTGCATTTTATTTTTGGGGATCTGGTGGGTACTTTGGCCACTCATCTTCCTAAGAAAGGCATTATAAACTTCCACCACCCTCAATCCGCGGAGGCTTCTATTGTCATTGTTTGTTCTGACCTTTCTGCTAGCCTTGCATGGTCGTACTTCATTAATTCAATTCTTCCCGTAGAATATTTTTCATGGTGTGGTAATGGAATTGCATGTTCATAATTGACTCCAGATTTCCTTTTTCCTGACCTTCTCTGGTACCCTTCTTTCTTCTGTCCTATGCATGTCTATGTAATTAACCCTTATGACTGTCATAATCTTTGGGAAATTGACCGTATGGCCTATAATGATTTTCCTATGGGTGGTGGGTTGGTAATGTATGGCTACAATGGTTCAGGTGGAAAGCAGGTCAGTTCTCTAGCTAAAACCATTGGTCTTGCTTCTAGAATGTTTAGAATTTTTATTTTTGGGCTGGTGAAGGTTATTGTATGTTCTTTTGTTTGGGTTTTTCAGGCTATTTCTGTCAGTCATGATGTTTTTATACAAATTAAGAGGGGAGTCTTCTCTATATTCGGGGCTAGTTATGGGCTTTTGTTGCATATATTCCATATTATTATGTTTATGGTTAATAATTTTAAAGGTTGGCACACCAATTCCTAGAAGGCGGTGTCTTGCATGACTGGTAAGGCGTTGCCAAACGCGCAAACTGGTATCTATCCTGGTCAGGATTTCAAGTATCTGGTGGCTCCCAAATAGTACCATGTTTTTCTTATCTCTCCATGTAACTTTGATATTGCCATGCTCTGTACTACGCAGGTCTTCCTGGCAATTCTCACCTGCACACATATTTGCTGGAAGACTAGGTTCTAAAGACAATGGTTAAAGCTCAGTCAACCAAGAAGAAAGGAAAATCCAAAAGGAAAGCCAAAGCTGGACCAACCAGATGAGGACAAAATTCGGGTAAAGAGGTAATGGAGAACCTATTTCAAGCTTACTCGGATGGCACTCCCAACCATATCAAATCCTTGATCTCTGGGTGGGAACAGGATGCAAGTGCAAAAGAGGAAGAAGAACTAACCGAGGAAGATATGGACCTAATTTAAACTGATCCAGGTAAAACCCACAATAGGCTGTCTCTTTTCCAACACTTGATTCATACCTACTGGACCCTCAAATGTCTATTGGTGAAGCTGATTGATACAGTCCAAGAGATTGTGGGAGACCTGCAACAACCTCGGTTCTGGTGGAAATTCACAAAGATATCTAGGAGATAAATTTACAGAAGCACCACCAGAACGTCTAACTCAGACGTATTGACAGACAGTTGCAAAGCATGCATCAGATTGATATGCCAGGATCGAGTGTCAAATATTCGGCTCCCATAGAGTTTTCCGAGGATTGATTTCTCTAAATTTATGTTTTTTACAATGAAAATGGATAGCATTTACTTTTTCTATATTTTTATGGATGTTAAGATAGATAATAGACCCTTAAAGAGAATAAGAGATCGCTTTAAGTTGTTTAGTTTTGGATGGCCTATAACTCTTTAAGATGGCCAACACACCTAGTTTCCTATGGGCAAGTTGAGGTGAGAAGTTGTATATTTCTATAACCCGCATTTTGGTTTTATGAATAGAAAATAGAATGGAACTACAAAGTTTACAAAAAAAAAAAAATCATGTTGGTAAACATGGCTGTATATTTCTATAACCCGCATTTTGGTTTTATGAATAGAAAATAGAAAGGAACTACAAAGTTTACCCAAAAATAAAAAATCATGTTGGTAAACATGCCTTTGTATTGAAAGGAACAAGTGGGTTAATATCCATCGTTTTGCAACAAGAAAATGGACAGTTGTAAATTATTACTGTGGTTTTGTAGGTTTACACCCATGGTTTTACATTTTATTAAATACAATAATAGTATGATTTTAAAATGGTAATTAAGGTGTTAAATAGTTATGGTCTTGTACTTGATGATGCATGTAAAAGTAAAATATTAGAGATGACTTTTACTTTTATTTATGCATGTGCAACAAAGTATTACATGAAAAGATGTATAAATCATAGAATATTATTAGTGATTATGATATAAAAACCATATTCGGTAGAGATTGAATATTTTGGTTTTGATAAATCGATATTTCATATAATCATGATGTTAGATTTTCGATGATGATAGCGGCTGCAAAATGGATTTATAGTTTTTTAACTAATCCCTTTAGCAATAATCATAATATGGAATATAAATAATACTAATGCAAGAAATGAATTCATTATTCATAAATATTGTTAGATGCATAGTGAAGGATCATCAAATGCAATTTACAAGGGGGTAACTTATTATAGGAAACAACCATGCCACAAAGACATTGTGCTCGAAGAACTAGTGGGTAAAGTGTTAGAGAACCATGACATCATTTTTAATTTAATGGCCTCTAGTTTAATTATGCTTGAATTAAAGATTATGTTTCTTTTGTAAAATTTCAATAATGGACAAGGGATGGATTCCCTTGTTTCCATCAACTGAGGGGTGAATTCTCTCATGAAATGCTTCATAAAATAAAAGTTTGTTATTTTTTCCCTTCAGGGTTTCTAGGCCATTTATGTAATTACCTATTCTATTACCTTCTTGATATTGTTACCATGCAATTACATCATTCATTATGTTCTTAATAAATCTGATTATGTTAACAATTATTAGATTTTCTCTTCATTTTCTAAGGTTACTTCACTTATTGATCATGATTAATTATTAATTAAGGAGTATCTGATAATTCATTTGGGAATATTACATGTTGGTAAAAATGGTAAAAATTTATAATCATGTGTATCTTGTACGAGGTATACAAAGGGATGTTACAACCATGGCCACACTATCTCTTACCATGGCTGGATTATTTCCCATTGGGTTTCGAACCAATGACCCTTTCACTATGGAGTGTCTTAATAGAACACTCATCCACCTTCTATTCTAACTCCCACAGGCTATATTTTTTTTTATTATATTTATATTAAATATTATATTAAATTCATACATAATGGTATTAATTGTTTTAATACCATGAATAAGGAAAATTTATATATATATATAATAATTATTATTTAACAGATAATTATTTATCATGTATTCTAACTAATAGAGGAAATGACCCTTTCCTGTAAAAAAAAATCTAGTTAATTTTGTCTAAAAACTAGTAAAGATTTTTAAGAATCATAAATTTAATCTCTTTCATTAGCAAAGTTGTGAAAAAATATTTATACTCCAAAAATGACTATAAAAACCTCTTATATACAATTAAAGAGACATTTTATATTATTCTTGCTACAAGTTATAGTTTAGCTAGGAGAAAGAGTCAAGAAGATATTTTGTTCAGTGGCCTTATTCACTTGTTGTAACTTTCCAAGTGTTGGGGTCCATGGCCATGCTAGCCTTTGAAAGCTGGTCTAATTTATGATTCATGTCATTATGTGAGAGGGCTTTTGCAGAGTATTTTTGTTATTTTTTATAATCCTTTCATCCAACTTAAGAAAATTAAAGAATTTATTTTTGTCCCCTGCTCTTGTGCAAGATGAAGTAATAGTTTTAGAGCCCTTAGTTTTGTAAAATTGTTTGTGTATAGGACTATATTTGTTGAAAAATAAATTTAATGGGAAGGAAAGAGAAAAATTACTTCCCTATACCAACCCCAAGCAAGTATTTCCTTGAGCTTCCCCATCCAAAATATCCCATGGTGAGTCAAATTGGATATTTATATCCAGATGTAAAGGTTGTCACTTAAAAACTACATAGATAAAAAACAATCCATAATGTATGGGTTTTGAACTGTAGTAGTAAGGGAGGAGGGCACATAGTCGTAAAAAATAGCATGATTTTTATCTAACCAAACCCTCCATATCATTGTAAGAGGAAGGACCCTCTTCTTTTTTTTGTATTGTGCTAAAATCAAAATTTTAGGCCTTCTTCTATTGTAGGTCCTTACCAAACACATGAATCCTCTTAAAAGTCACAATTTTTTACCCGAATTGCTTGAATGAATGGGAAATGAATAAATAAGAGTCCAACATATTTAACTTCCTATGAGCACAAAAAAATTTGCAAGGACCATGAAGGGAATGCCTCTAAAATTTATCCCAAGTAGGATGCTTGTTGCAAAGGAGCTACATAGAAATTTTTTCTTTTGGAGGGTATTCTACTTTCAGTAATTTCTTTCCCTAGTATCAATTATAGGGATGAAAATGTTCCTCTGGAGTATAGAGATAACCCAAATTTAGAGATAATCCCGCCCCAGAAAGATTATGTGCCCAAATGACTTGGTTCAGATGATTAGAGGGAGGTGAAGGATTGTTGAAGTGAAGGAGTGTAATTTTCCAGGATGAGGCTCATCAATAGGTATATTATAAGGGTCATGATGTCATCCTCTAGCTTTACAACTATCTCTTTCTTGCATTTATTTATATTTTTAGTTATATGATGCTTAGTGAGAATGATAAAAAGTGGTTTTCATATCATGTAGCCTAATGTGGTTTAATTGCAGGGAGTGGAGCATTTTTCAGATATTTTCCATGCATGGGCTTGAAGCAGACATCAAGGAGATAATATAGGAGTTTTTCCACCTCCTTATGATCCAAGTGGATATTGGTGGCCACCCACCTATTCCACTTGGCCCCCCACCATTGTCTCTTTCAGTTTTTCAGTTTCGGCATAACTTACTATTTTTAACAGTTTTCTCGGGTCCTGAACTTTCGGAGCCGTTTTGAGGCCCTAAACGATGTTTTTTGGGCATCGCGCCTCCAGCAAATATCATTCTATTCCGGAATGATATTCATGGCAAAAGTTGTAGTCCTCGGATAGAGATTTCTAATGATGTACTATGTACATTAAACGGAGATAGTATGCCAAAGTTACGTCCCTGGGAAGTTGAAACACCAATTTACCCAAACGGGGCCCATAGTTTTGGCGCTTCATCTCCTATGGTTAGGTTTTTGGATGTTTAGGGTTCTCCATTGTTTCTCAATAATAAATAGGCCCTCGAGCCTCATTGTAACTCAGTTCAGAGGCCTGTATCCACCACATCTCTTCTCAGAGATAGCTACCAGCGCCCTAGCTAGTTTTATTTCCATTCTGTCTGTAAGAAAATTTAAGTTCTTTGATATTAATGAAATGAATTGTTATTTCCGCTGCATCTCTATATTTATGGTTATATGTATATTCTATTGTGTTCCTGCATAAATCTGGATCAGTGGTATCAGAGTTGTCTGCTTTTTCTCGATCCTTCTTTGCATGTCCCCAACGAGGTCGGGGTATAAGGAGCTAGGGCTTGATCTGGTGGAACCTTTGCAAGATCAGCCTCGCAAACCTTGACAGACGCCCATGGGGGACGAAAAGAAAGATGAGGGAGCAGGAGATCCTATCAAAATATTGCTCGAGGAGGCCCTCGAAAAAAAAAGGAACGCGATGATGGATAGTTTTGCTCAGATCCTTCAACGGCTGCCCACCGGCGGCGCATCTGCATCCAGTAGCTACTCTGGAGTTGCGACTCCCTTTAAGGTACAAGTAAATTTTGACATTCCCATATTTGAGGGTCAAATAGACGCAGATGCCGTAGATAGATGGTTGAATCTATTAGAAGGATATTTTTCTGTTCATGACTTTTCAGACCGGGAGAAGATTATTTTTGCACTCCTCAAAGCTACCCCCCATGTTAAGGACTGGTGGGAAACCTACTATGAGAACAAGGACCAGACAGAACCCTCTATGTTCTCGGCCGTACCAACTTGGAATTCTTTCCGAGACGCCGTCAAGGAACAGTACTATCCCGTGGGGAGCTATGAGGACAAGTACATACAATGGACCACGCTGCGACAACAAAGGGATCAAGATGTGCATGAGCTGACGAATCTGTTCCATACCCTGCGCACAAAGTTGGGTATCAAAGATTCAGAGAAACATCTGGTGCTAAAGTATCGTAGCTGTCTGCACAGATACATTCAGGAGGAAATGGAGTTCCTCGACATCTCCTCGCTTGGTACGGCATACCGGTATGCTACCAAGATTGAGTAGAAATTCAAACAGAAGAAGCGAGACTTTGGATCTGCGAATCAAAAGCAAGGGAAAGGTGCTTCCAAACCGCAGAACAAAGGACAGAGCCAAGGAATGGTGGCTAAAGACAACCCATCAAAGCCACAAGAAAATAACGGCACCGCAAAGCCGAAGAAGGACACGGGAAAGTGGTGTGAGTTCCATAAGAGCTCCACTCACAACACAAGTGAGTGTCGGGCCAAGCAGTCGCTAGTGGCCGAGATGAGGGCTTCTGAGTTAGATGCGTGCTCCGACTCTGCATCAGAACCTGAAAAGGGGAATGAAAAAGGGAAACAGATTATTGATGTAGAGCCCAATGCCACTGTTGCCACTACAAAGATCCAGAAAAAGGAACCAGAAGATCCAGAGGAGGAGGAACGTCTCTTCCACTCCTAGATGTGGGTAAAGGGCTCCACTGTACAGTTCATTGTTGACAATGGGAGCCAAAAGAACCTCATTTCAGCAGACACCGTGAAGCGATTGGGCTTGCCGACCACAGCTCACCCACATCCATACACCATCGGGTGGCTTCACCAAGGACGAGATCTCCATGTCAGCCAGCAGTGCCGCCTTCCCTATAGCATCAAGCCCTTCATGGATGAGGTATTATGTGATGTTTCTCCTATTGATGTTTCTGATGTATTATTAGGACAACCATACTTGTGGAAGCGTCATGTTGTGTATGAGTCTCGACCTCGTGCTGTTATTGTTACTTTGGGAAATAAGTTGTACAGGATACCAGAGGTACCACCTCCTGTGGCTATCTCTTTGGTTTGCAGTAAGCTCATTTCCCAAACCAGGAAATTCATTTTCCTGATGATCCGCCCCTAGGGAAAGAAGAAGACTGTGGCCACGACCTCTAGACAGGGCTCCTCTGCACGACAACAACAAATGGATAAGTTTGTGGAGGAGTACAGGGACATCTTCACCTCACCCACGGGGGTTCCTCTGCACTGTCAGGTCAAGCACCTGATTGACCCCAGGTGCGCCGCTACCCAATGGACCGATCTATCGGCGCTCTATTCTAGAGAATGATGAAATCAAGAGGCAGATTCAGGAGCTGTTGCAGAAAGGTCACATCAGACCAAGTTCATCACCCTGTGGGAGCCCGATCGTGTTGGTACAGAAGAAGGATGGGACGTGGAGACTCTGTATTGACTATCGGGCACTGAACAAGATCACTGTCCGGAATAGGTACCCAATCCCACACATTGATGACCTTCTGGACCAACTCAAAGGTCCAAAATATTTCAGCAAGATTGACCTGAAGTCTAGGTATCACCAGGTACCAATTGAACCCTTTGATGTGTGGAAGACCACCTTCAAAGCCAAGGAAAGCCTTTTTGAATGGCTAGTCATGCCTTTTGGGTTGACGAATGCTCCCGCAACCTTCATGAGGATGATGGACGACATCTTGTGGCCATTCACCAACTCATTTGTAGTGGTGTACTTGGATGACATTCTAATATTTAGCAAGACTTGGGAAGAGCACCTTCACCACATTCGACAAGTCCTCCAAACACTGCGGCAACACAAGTTGTGTGCCAATTTGGAGAAGTGCATGTTTGGCATGACCCAGGTTCAATATCTAGGATACATTATTGATTAAAGGGGGGTGCATGTGGATCCAGCCAAGATCCAATTCATTCGGGATTGGCCAGCCCCAACCACTATAACGGAGCTTCGCAGCTTTCTAGGTCTTACCAATTTCTACCATAGATTCGTGTTGGGATTCTCTCATATCACTTGGCCCTTGAGTCAAGTCACCAAGGGAGGAGCGAGAGCAAAATTATTTTGGTCGTAACCTCAACAGAAGGCGTTCACAGAATTGAAAAATCGCCTCTGTTCTGCCCCAGTGCTCACATTACCAGACTTGCAACAGCCATTTGAGATCGAGACAGATGCCTCTGACTATGCTATTGGGGCAGTTCTTACTCAACAGGGACATCTAGTGGCATATCACAGTGAGACATTGTCTGAGACAGTTCGCAAGTATCCCACCTATGACAAAGAAATGTATTCCATTGTGCAAGCCTATCGACAATGGAAGCATTACATTTTGGGGAAGGAAACAATCATCCACATAGACCACCGGCCCCTGCAGTTCATACAGACACAAGGTAAGTTTCAGAATGATCGCCATCAGAAGTGTTCCACATATCTGCAACAGTTTCATTTGAACATCAAGTACAAGAAGGGTAGCACCAATAATGTTGCAGACTGCCTCAGCCGACCACCGATCGTGGCGCTCACCACCGTGCTCAACTCTTGTGGGCACGAGACTTCTGATTGGCCACTTCTCTATGAGAGTGACCCAGAATTCGGTCACACTTACAAGGCACTCTTGGGGGGTACAGAAGTTACAAATTTTCACCTCCAAGATGCACTTTTATGTCACCTAGGACACCTTTGTGTTCCTTCAAGCGAGCGTGCCAAGATGATATGGGAAGCACACTACAGTCGAGTCGCTGGTCATTTCGGGGTCGAGAAAATAGTAGCAATACTACAAAAGTATTTCTATTGGCCGAACCTTCGAAAGGATGTCAAGAAGCACATCAGATCCTGCACTGCTTGTGCCATTGCCAAACCAACCATCAAGAAGCAAGGCCTATATACTCCACTACCTACCTCTAGTCGACCTTGGGAATCCATCTCCATGGATTACATGTCGGGCCTGCCTTCTACTAAGAATGGAAATGACTGTGTTTTCGTGGTATTGGGATTCCAACCACTATGTCCCATTCACGTAGCCATGCCATTTGCAGCTGCTCAGGCTGATTCAGCTCATGTCTAGTCTGAAGTTGACAAAGCAAGTAGCTTCATCGAGCACATTCAACACATCCGCCAACAGGTTCATGATATATTCGACAGAGCCAATGCGAAGTACAAGTAGCGCCATGATCAACACCAGGTGCCACACAAATTCTAGGTGGGCGACAAAGTCTGGCTACATTTGCAGAAGTAGCGCCTCACTGGACCCCACCACAAGCTTCGCCCGCTCCGATACGGGCTGTACATTGTCACCAAGGCTGTAGGGAACAATGCCTTCGAGCTTAGTATTCCTCCATTCCTTGGTCTGCACCCAGTCTTCAATGTGGATCGCCTTCGTCCTTACTTCCCACCTCTACTGGACACCTCGGACATTGCAGAACAACTCACACCAACAAGAAACCTCTAGACTGGTACATGGGACACGCCACCACATTGCATCATGGAGAAAGAAGAAGAACACTTCTTACAACACATCCAACTGTATCGTTGTCAAATATGGCCAACGCACCAAGGAAAGTGGTTCCCACCAGTGGACCAAGTTCAAAGAGAATTTCCTCATCTCATGGAGGAACTTAACGCAATGGGGACCATTGTTTCCTAATGGGGAGAAATGATCCAGGGATATTGGTGGCCACCCACCTATTCCACTTGGCCCCCCACCATTGTCTCTTTCAGTTTTTCAGTTTCGGCATAACTTACTATTTTTAGCAGTTTTTTCGGGTCCTGAACTTCCGGAGCCGTTTTGAGGCCCTAAACGACGTTTTTTGGGCATCGCGCCTCCAACTAATATCATTCCATTCCAGAATGATATTCATGGCAAAATTTTTAGTCCTCGGATAGAGCTTTCTAATGATGTACCATGTGCGTCAAACGGAGATAGTATGCCAAAGTTACATCCCTGGGAAGTTGAAACACCAATTTACCCAAACGGGGCCCATAGTTTTGGCGCTTCATCTCCTAGGGTTAGGTTTTTGGATGTTTAGGGTTCTCCATTGTTTCTCAATAATAAATAGGTCCTCGAACCTCATTGTAACTCAGTTCAGAGGCCTGTAGCCGCCACATCTCTTCTCAGAGATAGCTACCAGCGCCCTAGCTAGTTTTATTTCCATTCTGTCTGTAAGCAAATTTCAATTCTTTGACATTAATGAAATGAATTGTTATTTCCACTGCATCTCTGTATTTATGGTTATATGTCTATTCTATTGTGTTCCTACATAAATCCGGATCACCTTAACTCCCTCAATCAGCCTAAGATCACAACACTCTCTCTCTCATTAGCTCGAGGTCATTGGCAGCCAAGCCACTATTAGTGCAAGTGGGAGTAATGAAGAACAAGATCCACCATTCTTGAGTTGAAGGAGACAATCATTCCTATTTTTTCGAAAGTTTCTAGCAACTACCATATTGTATAAATAAACGAGAAGAAGATCTCATTAGGATTTGAGTTTTGTTTTCAGCTAGTTAGCTATTAAGCTCAAGAACTTGTCACTTTTATTTTCACTATCATATGACGTATTAGACATTTTATTTGATGATAATGAGAAATTTCTTATTGAGTTATCATTGATTTTGTTCCAGAGGGCTAAGGCTCTTCGGTTTGGGCCCAACCCAATGGGTTAGGTTCCTCTTATGTATTTGTATTTCTCTTAGATTCAAGTATTTCTTAGTTTCTTGCATTCAGTAGAGAATAAACCATCAAAACCTGTGGTTGTAGCCTTTACTTCACCTCTCTTCTGGGAGCATGGGTGGAAGGATTCACCACCACAGTTCAAAAGTATTATGTTTATGATTTCTTGGAAAAAAAAAATTTGTGTCTTGTCTTACATTTGATGTCTGTAGCTTAGAAGTTCCGGCATAAAATATATATCATTTAAATTCAACTCATAGTTTCCACCATTAGTTATCTCATTTTGTCAATAATAAATGGATGCATTCATGTGATGATTGCAGGGTTGTGTGGATCTACAAGAAAGGAAACCTTTACCACTTCCATAAAGTCACCTCCAAATCTTGTCCTAAACACTTGGTTTCATAAATTCATGTTGCCTAGGTACACTGAGAGCACTCATCCTAGTGGAAGACGGGCCTTTGAAAGGCATTGAGCTTAGCTAGGGACTTAAGCTAGAATTCACTCATTTACGCCAACCTCCATCAACCTATCCATGCCTTCAAGACACCATTTTCACCTTCAAAACCCTCTTGACAACCCTCCTGTAGCAGCCATCTGTAGCAAACTCGTAGGACCTCGTTTCTTCATCAGTTTTGATCCCCGCTGCATCTTTTACTTAATCTAGATGAATTATGACCCCTAGTTGTGCTTTTATGATCAGGGGAAGATCCTAGGCCACTCCAAACCTCCCTTTCCTTCACTGCAAAAACATAGTAGAGTTAGTTTCATTATCACTGCAATTTTGATTGGTAAGTTGATGAATTATGCAATAGAAATTAACTTCCCTTCTACAAGTAGATCATGTAGTTTGGTGAATGTTACAAGATAAAATAGCTCTTGTTCCACAAATGTTTTATCCTTTTCCTTTTCCTGAATTTTCTAGTTAGCATTTGAAAGTTATATTCAATGGAATTTTTCTATAATAGTTAGAAGTAGCTTTTAATTTCACTTTCATAAGTAAGCTTTCATTTTAGTTCAGTAGGAAGAATGGTCTTGGAGTAATTTTTGTCTAATGTCATAGTTAAGGGTTGTGTGAGTATAATCCCATATACTGTGCATATAGCATTGTCACCTATAATTTTGTATGAATCTCGAGGTTGATAAATAGAGTTGAGTATCCCATGGGAGTTGCAATACTCTTGGTGAAATACTAGGGCTCACCACTTTTTGGTATTGTTGTTGGGGAGGTTTCTAAGTAGATGATCATTTCTACTTAAGCATTGTTTTCTATTTTTTTTTTTTCATTTAGTTTTGAAAAAGTGAGAAAAAAAACAAAAAACAATTATTTCATACCTCATAGGAGTAGGGATAATCAAGGGAAATTTCTACCAAAAACCCCCACAACCTCACACAAAAACACTTTGGAAGCTTGGATCTAGGCCTTTCAACTTCAAATAGGGATCTCTCCATAAAATTTAGCTATGTTTTATGTGAATTTGACGCTAGTTATTACTCTACTGATTGTTTGTTTGATTTGGATTTTTTGGTTGATTTAATTGTTATAATTCCATTGGGCTATGGAATCTAAAGATTAACTGGATTTGCATCAAAGTTTGAAAGAGTTTCATAGGGCAAGCTAGGTTTCAATAACAGGATTTTTCAAGATTTTATATGAATTTTGAAATGGAAGAAATATAGAGTTCAGTATAAATTAAGGAGCAAAGAAGTATTTCTCAATTTGACTTCAGCAAAAAACATGTAAACTACAAACAGATAGAATAGGGTTCTCTTTATAACATATCCTATTCGTCATATTTTCTTTTATGTAATTAAGCTTTTCATAAATTACAGAGAGAAAAACAATTAATAACACATTAATAGAAGAAAAACAACACCAATTGGTACACCACATGAATCCCGTGAAGAATGTCCTTGTATTATTTATGCTTCCAGCAACCAAAAAATTACAATGCTTAGCACAAATTATACTCAACAATCAACGCTTAATACTTCAAAATGTGAAGTATTTTTACACTAAATTGCAAAATTATTTACAAAAGCATTGTCTCAACTAACAATGTATTATTGGTGTTATCTCAAATAATAAAATCGTCTTTTACATACTAGTTGGAAAAGTGTACACCACTGTGGAAAGTTGGCTGTGTTTTGGAGGAATCAGTCGTTGAATAAGCATATTCTTGTGTTGCACTGGCTAATGTGCTAGCATGTGTTGACTGCATTCGAATTACTGCTCAATCTTGTAACTCACAAATTTTATCCCACCTATATTCATCTTGAATGGTTAATTTAATTACCTTCCAGATAATCTCATCAACCTCGGTATATTTTGAAAAGTGGGTTTTACAACAAAAATATGATTTACTTCATGCTAGATGAAGAAATAATTACCCATAGCTTCCAAAAATGCCCAGCTTGCTATATTGTTTTTAATGTTTGAAAATTTATAACTTTCTCTCGCTATTTATTTCATCTTTCTTACATAATCTTCATAAGTAATTAAGTTTTCATTAATTGCAAATAAACTAGGCAGGCCCTTATGATTTAAAGGTTCAATTCTGGAAAAAAATCGGTTGACTTCTATCTCCAAACTGTGACACTTCTCCTCTAGCTGAACAACCAGATTATTTTTGGTAAGAATCCTCTTCACCTCCAGAAAGGTTTCTATCATTTCATCAACTCTTAAGTCATCTAGTCCATATATGCTTTTAGAACTTAGGAATTTGATGATGTTTGTTGTTGTTGCAGGCATTTCTCCCAATTCTTGTTTGAGCTCTGTTATAGCATCTGTTTCTCTTTTGATCAACTCTTTCTACTCAAATTTGATCTGAATGTAGGGCCAGCATTAGGGGAATTTTAAGGTCTAAAATGGGCCTCCTAAGAAAAATGTACAACCAAAATAAACTTTATAAGAACCAATAGGATTCAAGATGATGATGTCAACCATGGGGGATGATTCACCTTTTTTTAAGTAAAAGGGTAAAAAGATTAAAAATAATAAAATAATAAAACTACTTTTTAAACTTGTATTTTCAACTTTTCTCCCAAATGTTTTACTCAAATTTCAAGCGTGAGTACTCATTGGATGCAAAATTTAATTCCTCATCCAAGGAGTACCCATGTTGCATACTTTCGATGGACCCTGCTATGCAAAAAATGAGAAAGACATGAAAAAATGTGATTGCAATCATGTTTTTCATGTATTTCTCATTTTTTGTGTAGCAGGGTCCATCAAAAGTATGAAACATGGATACTCCTTGGATGAGGAATTAAATTTGGCATCCAACGAGTACTCCCACTCGAAATTTGAGTAAAAACTTTGGGAGATAAATTGAAAATACGAGTTGAAAAAATAGTTTTCTTTTTTCCCTCTAAAATTTGATGATATCATTAAATCTTACTTTATTATTTCCAATATTATTTTATAATTTCCTTAGGAGGCCCATTTTAGACCTCCAAATTCCCCTAATGATTTCAGAAATTGAATTCATGATGTCTATCCAAATGATTTCCTTGGCTTGGGCCAAGTTCTTTCCTATTATTGATTCCCTTTTAGACTTCTGCAATATTTCAATCAATTTTTTAGCTCTCTGTGATTCGGCTGAGTGAGAACCCTCACTCCTTGTCTTATGGTATTGTCAACTTTTGACCTAGACCTACAATTTCTTGATTTCCTCTATCTTAATTGAAATATTTTCAACTGCTTTAGTTAACTATTCAACACCATCTATTGTCTGTGTAGTATGTGAAATAGAAGTTGTAGTTGTTGTTGTAGGAATGGAAATAAGAGGTATAGCATCTAATGGAATCATAACCAAATTTGCATTCTTCTCTCTTTCTTTGATCATCTTTTGCATCTCAATCTCCATCTACATTAACTATGTATTTTTTCCATGATGAGCTTCATCATTTCAGTCTTATGGGTCTTTGTCTCCTCAATATCCTTGCTAAGGGGATCTTGAGTGGTTAACTGCTTCAACTACTTTGTCAATGTTGCTATGTCATCAGTCATCTTTTTTATTATTTCCTCTATAGAATTCATGTTTGCAAGGTC
The DNA here is from genome assembly GCA_034641835.2 of Pinus albicaulis. Taxonomy (NCBI): domain Eukaryota; kingdom Viridiplantae; phylum Streptophyta; class Pinopsida; order Pinales; family Pinaceae; genus Pinus; species Pinus albicaulis. Next base: position 44,951 of record JAXQQM020078300.1, read on the forward strand.
ATATCCCATATTGACCACTAAATCTTCTAAGGATTTAATCATTGTATCCTTAGCAAGAGAAGAAATCTTATCCATTTTCAACTGTGATCAGATATTTGATAAGGAAACCTGCAATTTAGAAATATTCATGGTAGTATTAGTTAGAGTTGAGGAAATCATTTCACATGTCTTCTTTTGCATCTCCATTTTTTCAATGGGATGAATATCTTATATGTCGAATTCAAATCATTTCTTCTTGATCGAATTTTGATTTTGGCTGTGGAATTTCTGCCTCAAGGAAGGCCATCTGTATCCTTCCCTTCTCTGAATCAAACACTGATAGCAACCTGGTTTGAGAGCTGGAAGTCTGCTTTCAAAATTGGGCATAGGTGTTGTTCTTAAGAATTTCATTCTTAAGCTTTATCTCCCAGAACTTGTCAAATATTCTTTTCTCCTTCTCTCCTTGGGCAACCTTAGTTGTTTGGATAGTTTCTTATTGGTCATGAGATATTGAAGAAGTTGTGGGAGAAGTAGTAGATTGGCCAACTACTTGAGAGAAGGATGGTGTTTCTTTAATCACCATAGCTACTTTTTTCCAAGGAATATTTTAGGGGCTAATATTCACAGGTGGGCTAATTTTCTATGTTTTTTCCAAAAAAAAGATTCACCAATTTCCATTTCTCCTAAAAATTATTCACCCAAATTTTATATGATAAACTTATTTTACCTTAAAAATTGCCAAAATTTTATATAGACTCTATAAGATGATTATAAATTTGAATATTTGTAAAAAAAATATCACTAAACATTTTATAGTTTGCATGTTAGGGACTAGTAAGATTCACCAAGGTTTCTAAAATTTAAGATAAATTTCCATCCTTAAAATTTTCCCTGCTTATTGCTCTGAATTCATTTTTGTATCAGCTTTTGGATTTAACTTTGTTCTCTTCCTGTACATTATCTTAAATTCTTTACCTGCTAAAGGAATATGATCTAAGTATATGGGACGATGGAATAAATAATTTAAAGGATCCTCCTGGTTTTTATTTTTAGGAGGCATTATTAATTGTGAAGAATCTAATTAGAATTGGGAGGAACAAGGTTACCAGGAACGCGTAGCAGCTGTGTGATTAGTTAAAGGAGAAAGGTAAGGTACTATCATTTGATCGCAAACTGATCAGTTGATAAAGACTAGGCACATTGTAACTGTTGGAAAATAATGAGATGGGCGGTGAACCAATATTCCTTTCAATTCCCCAGATGCGAGTGAGAGGCTGGACACAAGTGACAATCACACCTCTCCCCACATGGATAACAGAGATCTCCAATGCAGCGCTTCACCTGCAGAGGATCCAATTACCATTAGCCCCTCGCACGATCCGTGCAGAACCAGAAATAATGACGAGCGAATGGGTACTACGTCACCTGGCCCTGAACATCGCCTCGCTTCTATCACCATTAATGTCTTTCATGATTAACCAGCATTGTAGCCTTACCTCCTCCCATTCGCTTGCTAAGGTGATCAAGCTCAACATGCAGATCCATGCAAAGTCCACTCATCTCCATCCTCAAAGATCTCACTCCAGCCCCTTTATAACTCCAAGTAGTCTGCCCCTTTCCTCACTCAGCATGTTACCTTCGCCTTTCGCTCTCCTGACTCTGCTCTAGCTTCTCACTGACCTCAATTGGCTTTGAAGCCTCTGACCTAGTGTGGAGCTGTGCAGTGCCCTTTGGATCCCCGCTTTCCACCCTGTGAACCTGTCCCCCAAATATTGCTACCCCTTTAGCCCTAGAGTGAATCTTGTCTCCCCTACCTAGCCCTGGGTGATTTTGTTTCTCCTAACATGCTCACCCCATCCTAGGTGCGCAATGGTTCCTAGACTTTGCCAACGTACCATTCGCAGAGGTCAAAGAGGGGCTCTCCAAGGTCGATATCGTCACGGAGAAGATAATCACCTTGAGTCGATTGATGGCTACTCTTCCAGCACCTTTGTGAGCCAAAGACCTACTCTTGAGTAGTGCATAGAATCCTCCATGAAATCTGCATAGAGAGGTGGTCGAGGTACGAGGAGTTCCACCTCCTCTCCTAGTACGCACTCTCCGCAACGCACACCAGTCCCTTTAACAGTTCCAGAGAAAGAAGATGAGGACATGGACATCTAGGTCATGGATTCCAATGGCATTTGGACATGGATTCCAGATGGCATAGACCCTGACTCCCCTATCCTCTGTGCTCCTGCGTGCACTCCTAAACGCACTAAAGCCAATTTGGAATTATCTGTTGCGCAGGCCCCTGCATGTCCCATTAAAGAGGAGAACCCCAACGGTAATGATGAAGAAGATGAGTAACGTCTGCGGTGGTTCATTTTTCTTATGTTTTTTATCATGTTCACCCTTAGGGCCTTTATCATATACTTTAAGGTTTTTAGCTATGTCAGCACTACTGCGCATAATGTTCTTCTTGGTTCTAAGTTTTTTCTGGGTTGGTTTCCTCCCCTGAGGCAGCCAAAAAATAGTGTAACAAAGTCTAGGATTGGTTAATCGCAGCTTACCAACCCAACCTGTAGCATATGTAACTCTATGTTTTCAAAATTAATAGATTAGCTCAACATACCAAAAAAAAAATTCCTTTCAATTAGTATTATTATTAATATTTTAGAGCATTATTTAATATTAAATATTGTTGGTGTTTGTACAATGACATCAATAAACAAAAGGAACACAAATTCACACAGTTTTTAAGGTGGAAACCCCCTCCGGGACAAAAAAACACCTGAATTATTTTCTAATAATTCTTTAATATTCAACTCCAATTGAAAAGAAAGATCCAACTTCCTAGAATCTAGAAAAGCATTCTTCTCCAGCTCCCACTGAATTGATGCTCCAACACCCAAGATTATTTAGTAGTCAACTGAACGGATGCCCGAACACCCAATGAGCTACAACTCACCCTACCACCCTATAGAAGAATAAAATAATAATGGACTCCCGTACCATGGAAATGGTCTACTTTACAATGATATAGAATGATGTAGAAGAAGAAGACACACTAGACCATAACCCCAGCTATGACACAACCACCTAATGATGATCCTAGACCTCTCGACACTGCCTCTTAAATTCTTGGAAGATAGACACTTGTACGAATTTTACAATGATGCTTTTACAATGACTCGGTACAATGATACCTTTACAATGACTGTATGCAGTAATGCCTACTTGAAGACTTCATGTGGTGAAATTCTTGTTGTTGTTTTTCACCTTGATTTTTTCTCTTGTCATGCTACCCTTTCTCACTCTTCAGAACATTAGATCATGCATTGAGTCTTATCTTGATGAATATATAATACCTGCAAAAGTCTTCAAGGAAATACCCATGACATGATAATAGCAAAACTTACCTCATCCTGAAGAGCATCTGTCAATGTTAAATAAAAAAAAAAAAATTAGAATACAAAGAACCTAATGCAATTAAGAGATGAAGAATCATATACAGAATATACTTACTTGGATCTTACCTCTGCTGCATCATTTTTTTGCACCTTGATTTTCTTTGCTACCCTAGAAATTTTGGTCCTTTGCAGCCCTTGACAACACATGATCTAGCTTTTTCTTGCCTTCTAGGAGCTCGATATTGAATCTGATGTATATATGTTATTTAAAATCCCCAATATGTCTTTTTTGGTCTTGTAGTAGCCCTCTGAGTCTTCTTTCCAATGCCACAGGTCTGAACCAATTTGGATTCTTCAAGGAAAATCTATTTTCAATCTCTCAAAATGATGTAATTATGGACTAGTTCAGTAGAGAGAACTTGTACGGTGTGCCATGTGTCACTTTTTCCTCTTTCAGCTCTGAAATTGATACACAGAAAACTAAATTCCGTGAACTATCTGCCACTTTTTACAGAATTCCAATCTGATGCTCATAGATAGATTTATGATGCTTTTCCCAAGGTCACCTCTTTGATATGAAGTTTGGGAGCTTACAAAAACACTAACTTCCACAGATCATATCTCTGAAAATATTGTGAACCATGATCTAAAATTTTTATATGAGCTTCCTCAAGATTTTTTCTTCGCGTGACAAAAACTTTAGCTTCCAAACCTTAGAAAAAAATTTATAGGGAAAATTCCACAATGACCTATTTCAAGTAGCAAAATCCCTACATGAGGAGGATATGAGGATCACAATTTATATAAATTCTTAGGTTGAGAGTTTCTTCAACGAGTGAACGTGGGAGGGATTTTAGGATCTTAAAAAAAAATATTGATTTTTCAATGACCATAACCAATGATTAGTGTCATGCCACAACCCCATGCGGTTTTAGCCCACTAACTAGGGTTACCAACTTCAAACATGAATATCTCTCAAACCGTGAAGAATTACGTGTCGAGCCATATATCAACGAAAACATCTCGATAAGCAGAAACCATTAAAAATATCCTTGACTTGGAATATAGTAATTTGGTAGGTAAAAATTCCCATGCAAGATCCAGGTAGCCCCTAGTGCTGCTTAGGTTGACATCAATCACAACCACTGATCAACAATCTCCCCCTTTGGAATTGATGGAAACACAAGTACTCCCCATGCGATCATAACACCTCTTCCTACAACATTCTCTCCCCCTTTTACATCAATGGAAAAGGTTAACTCCCCCTGACACACAACCATCCTACAGACCTGTACACACTTCCACTCCCCCCTTATTTTCTGAATAAGGAAAATCTAATGAGAACTTGGGAGAACCCTAAGCTTCTGGTGAATATATTCAAATGATTCACGAGGTAAAGGTTTAGTGAAGATATCATCGATTTGTTATTTTGTACCAACACATTCAAGTTTGATATTCTTTTCAACGACTTGTTATCTAACAAAATGATATTTGACCAAAATGTGTTTTTTTTTTAATGCATGAAAGGATTCTTGGAGATTCTTATGGCACTAGTGTTATCACAAAATATGCGAATAGGCTCATTAAATTGTACTTGAATATCTAGAAAAGTTTGTTTCATCCAAAGGACTTGAGTACAACAAATTGTTGTTGCAATGTATTTTGCTTCCGCTGTAGATAACGAGATTGAGGTTTGCGTTTTGCTCAACCATGATACAAGAAAACCACCTAGATAGAATGATGTTCCACTAGTACTCTTATGATCATCAATGCTTCCTACCCAATTTGCATCTGTAAAGACTTGAATAATGAGATTGTTACCCTTTGGATACCACAAGCCATATTTTGATGTGCCCTTTAGATATCAAAGAATTCTTTTAACGGCAATAATATGTGATTCTTTTGGTGCTACTTGGAATCTTGCTACCTGTCCAACTGCTTGCATAACATTCGGTCGAGAGTCTATTACATATACAAGACTACCAATCATAGATTTGTACAACCTCTGATCCACATATTTAGATGAGTCGTCTATGCTCAATTTGCAACCTGTTACCATCAAAGTAAGGATGGGTTTGCAATATTCCATTTTGAATTTATTGAGAATTTCCTTGATGTACTTGGCTTGACATATAAATATTCCTTTCTCTTACTGAGATATTTGAAGCCTAAGAAGTATGTCAACTCACCAAGTAAAGACATCTTGAACTCACTTTGCATCTTTGTAGAAAATTTCTTAATTAGTCGATCATCATTTCTACCAAAGATTATATCATCCACACATTAGGGGAATTTTGAGGTATAAAATGGGCCTCCTAAGGAAATTATAAAATAATAGTGGAAAAAATCAAATAAGACTTGATGACATCATCAACTTTAGAGGGAAAATGAAAACTACTTTTTTTCAACTCACAATTTCAACTCATATCCCAAAAGTGTTTACTCAAATTTCGAGCGTATAGCTTGTTGATGCGAAATTTACCCTCATCCAAGGAGCAACCCATTTTGCATACTTTTGATGGGTTTGTCAATAATTTAAAAAATGAGAAATACATAAAAAAACGTGATTACAATCACGTTTTTTTATGTATTTCTCATTTTTCGTGTAGTAGAGTTCATTGAAAGTATGCAACTGTGTACTCCTTGGATGAGGAATTAAATTTTTCATCCAACGAGTACTCCCACTCAAAATTTGAGTAAAAACTTTGGGAGATAAGTTGAAAATACGAGTTGAAAAAGTAGTTTTATTATTTTATTATTTTTAAATTTTTTTACCCTTTTACTTAAAAGATGGTGAATCATCCTCCATGGTTGACATCATCATCTTGAATTCTATTGGGTCTTATAAAGTTTACTTTGGTTATACAATTTTCTTAGGAGGCCCATTTTAGACCTCAAAATTCCCCTAATGTATACCTCAACGATCGTTAAATTATCTTTATCTATTTGTACATAAAGATTGCTATCAGTAGTACCTTTCTTGAACCCTTGTTGACGTAGATATCCATCAAGACAAGCATACCATGCTCTCAGAGCCTGCTTGATACCATATAGAGCCTTCTTTAACCTGCAAACATAGTCTTCTTTTTTTTATAGTAGAAAAACTTCAGGTTGTTTGATGTAAACTTCTTCTTCTAATTTGCCATTCAAGACTACTAACTTAACATCCATTTGGTAGACTTTGATTTTTCTTGAACATGCATAGAAGAGAAACATCTAGATGGCTTCCATTCTAGAAACTCATGCAAATGTTTCGTCGAAATCAATTCCTTCCACTTGTGCATAGCCTTTGCAAACCAATATTGCTTTTTTTTTCTGGTAACCTATCCATATTCATTCAATTTATTCCTGAATGCCCATTTAGTCCCAATGACATTTTTATCTTTTGGTCGTGGAACTGATTCCCAGGTGTTATTCTTCTTGATTTGATCCAATTCTTCATTCATAGCTACTACCCAATGTTCATTCTAGCTGGCTTCCTCAAAAATACTAGGCTCAAAGGTTGATAGAAAAGCAATGTGAGCTTGTTGTGATGAATGGATGGTTCTTTTGAATCCATTCTTTTGTTCTCTTTGGAGGAGATTCTTATTGTTGTTCTTGTATATCTTGATGATCATTATTCACTTCTTCCTAGTTGTCAATTTCTTCTTGTTATATAATTTTCTCTATGTCTTTTTCAGCCTCTATCTCAAGTTTCAAGGACTCTAGGTCCTCATCATTATTCGTTAGAACGCCATCTTCTTCAAATGTAACATTTGTGCTCTCCAATATTTGTTTTCGTCTTAGATTATAACATTTATAGGCCTTTCTTTTGCGTGAGTAACCAACAAAGATACCTTCGCCAACACGTGATTCAAACTTACCCAAATTTTGATCTTCTCTTTGGATATAACACTTGCTTTCAAAGATTCTAAAATAGTTTTACATTAGTCAGTTTTCCTTTTCATAATTCAAATGGGTTCTTGTTGCAATTATTTATGAGAAGGATTCAGTTGATAATGAAGAATGTCGTATCAATTTCTTGAACCCATAATTTTTCATCCAATTTTGAGCCCTTCAACATTATTCTACCCATTTCCTGTACAGTTTTGTTCTTTCTTTCAGCAACTCCATTTTTCTGAGTTGTTCGTGCTGTTGAAAATTATCCTTTTATTCCATTTTCGTCATAGTATTCTTGAAATCATTTGGAAGTGAATTCTCCACCACTATCTAATCTTAGACACTTTATTTTAAAATTAGTTTCATTTTTTACCAACTCCTTGTAGATCTTAAAGCACTCAAATGCTTCAGATTTTTTCTTTAGGAAATTGGCGACTGTCATCCTGGTATAGTCATATATCATTAACATGAAATATAATTCTCCATCTAATCCTTTTGTTCTCAGAGGACCACATAGATTAGTATGTATCAATTCCAATGGATTTGATGCAAAGTGTTCTTTTGTTTTAAATTTTACTTTTGTCTGCTTGGCGTGTCGACATGCCTCACATAGTGTGTTGGAAGGCTTCAAGATTTTTGGCCTTCCTCATACTGCTTCCTTTTTCTTATCCTGACAAGTTTGTCAAATTTTATGTGACCAATTTTTTTGTGCCATAACCAACTTTCATCTTCTTTAGCTAGTAGACATGCTTTAGTTGCTTCATCCAGAACATATATGCCATTTGGAGCTCGACTTGCTGTAGCCAAAATTTTACCATACCTACATTTCCTGATTTCAAATTTTATGGAGTTGAATAGCCTTGTGTGTTCTTGATCACACATTTGTCCAACACTAAGCAGATTGTGATTCATGTTTTCAACCAATAGAACATTCTTGGCTAGAACATCTTTGCTTCCAAGAGTGACGGTACCTGATCCTATAACATTTGAAGATCCATCATTTCCAAAGGATATGGTCCATCCTTCTTCTTTTTTAGAGATACAAATTTATTTTTATCTCCAGTCATATGCGTTGAGAAACTGCTATCAACATACCACACATATTTGTTACTTTGAGCCTTGAGAGTGAGAGCACAATTATCAGTCTTCTTCTTCTTCCATGTTCATTCGTTCTATGGTTTCCAAGATTCTTATGGAGGATTTTCAAGTCTGCATTCTCTAGCTATGTGTCCAAATTTTTGACATTTGTAACTGATTACATATTATTTCTTAAATGTTAAAATCTATTGATGCTTCATTGAGCCCTGGGAGGTTCATATTTGATAGATATCCTGGAATTGTATTGGTTCCTAGGGTATGTACGACATTCTACAGCTTTATGACCAAATTTTCCACATGAATAATAATAGCCATGAAAAATATATTGGTACCTGGATGGAAATATTCGTTGGGGAATTGTCTTCTAAGGTTGTTCTTGCGAATCTTTTCCAATGAATTCTACATGCATGTTAGATCTCATAGGTTCATTGTATTTTGTTGTAGAAGGTCCTCCTTCTTCTTCTTTGTAACCGAGGCCAGTTATTTCGTTGTAATACCATTGATTGTTGATGAGTTCCGCCAATGCCCTTGAGATGTTGGTTGACCCTTCTTCTTCGTTGTTTGATACCTCTCGTTGATTGTGCTTGGACATAAACGATACTCTCTCATTGGCTTCTTCTTTGCTGTCACTGACTTCATCAGATGATGAACTATCTTCTTTAGAGAGAAATTTCCTTTTGAATCCTTTCCTTTTTCTGTTCTTGTTGAATTTCTTAAAGCCTTTCTTTCCCTTTGAGTTGCCATCACTTCTGTTCAGACATTTTTTTGCAAAATTCCCAACCTCACCACTGCTGAAACATATCAATGGAAGTTTACCTTTGAATTTTCCCTTACCAATTTTTAGTTTTCTCGTAAAGTAAGCATAGTCTCCATTTGAAATACCATCTTCATCATCTTCCTTTTCTTCACACTTGCAGGTGTAGGTCTTTTCCTTTGAAGGTTGCTTGTCCTTATTAGTTTTCTTAGATGCAGAGAACACAATTTATAGATGTGAATTACCCTCTTCTTCATCAACTCTCATTTCATATGCTATGAGAACTCCATGTAATTCCTCTTTGCTGAGTTTGTCCAGATTTTCACTGTATTCTAAGATCGATACCTTTGGGTTGAATATCTCTGGTAACATTCTACGAATCTTTCGTATAATAGTCTTCTCGTCAAAAGCCTCTCCCAATCCTTCCAGGGTGTTGGTTATTTCATCAGCGTGTTAGAAATATGCAGCAATGTTTCCATTCTCTTTCATTCTGAGATGCTCAAATTTTGATCTATAGATTTGAAGATTTGCTTCTTTGAAATTTGAGTCACCTACATATATATTCTCAAGCTTTTCCCATCCATTTTTGGTGATTTTACAACCCAACACCTTATGATAAGCAGATTAAATAATTCCATTGATAATGATACTCTTTGGTTGAAGGAGAAAGGCAAGGTATTGTCACTTGATCACAAACTTATCAGTTGATAAATATTGGGCGCACTGTAACTATTGGAAAATACTAAGAGGGGGGTTGAATCTTCAATTAGTATTACTATTAATCTTTCAGAGCATTATTTAATATTCAATTATTATCATTGTTTATACAATGACAATAGTAAACAAAAGGTACACAAATGCACATAGTTTTTAAGGTGGAAACCCCCTCCGACACAAAAACCACATGAATGATTTTATAATAATTCTTTAATATTCAAATTAAATTGAAAATAAAGCTCCAAATTCCTAAAATCTATAAAATAATTCTTCTCCAGCTCCCACTGGATAGACTCTCCAACACCTGAGATTCTTCAGTAGTCAACTGAACGGATGCCCCAACACCCAATGAGCTACAACTCACCCTTGCACCACCCTACCACTGTGAAGTTTTCACAGGCTTGAACCTATTGGTGACTTCATGCACCAGCCTAGCACCACCCTACCACCCTATATAAGAATAAAATAATAATGGACTCTCGTACCAGGGAAAATGGTTCACTTTATAATGATATATAATGATGTAGAAGAAGAAGACAAAGTAGACCATAACCCCAACTATGACACAACCACCTAATGATGATCCTAGACCTCCCGACGCTGCCTCTTAAATTCTTGGCAGATAGACGCTTGTACAAATTTTACAATGATCCTTTTACAATGAATCGGTACAATGATACCTTTATAATCACTGTATGCAGTGTTTCCCACTTGAAGACTTCATGTGTTGAAATTCTTGTTGATGTTTTGCACCTTGATTGTTTCTCTTGCCATGCTACCCTTTCTCACTCTTCAGAACATTAGATCATGCGTTGGGTCTTATCTTGATGCATATATAATACTTGTAAAAAGTCTTCAAGGAAATACCCATGACATCATAATAGCAAAACTTACCTCATCCTGCAGACTATATGTCAGTGCTAAACAAAAAAAACAAATTAGAATACAAGGAACCTAATGCAATTAAGAGATGAACATGCATATATAGAATATACTTACCTAGAGCTTACCTCTCCTGCATCATTTTTTTGCACCTTTCTTTTCTTTTCTACCCTAGAAAGTCTGGTCCTTTGCAACCCTTGACAACACATGATCTAGCTTTTTCTTGCCTTCTAGGAGCTCGATATTGAATCTAACATATCTATGTTATTTTAGATCCCCAGTATGTGATTTTCAGTCTTGTAGTATCCCTCTGAGTCTTCTTTCCAATTCCACAATTCTAACCAATTTGGATTCTTCAAGACAAAGTTATGCCTAATCTCTCACAATGACCTAATTATGGACTAGTTGAGTAGAGTGAACTTGTATAGCGTGACACATGTCATTGTTTCCTCCTTCGGCTCTAAAATTAATAGAGAAAAAACTACAGTCGATGCACTATCTGCCACTTTTTACAAAATTCCAATCTGATGCTCAGAGAGAGAGTTATGGCAATTTTCCCAAGGTCACCTCTTTGAGATGAAGTTCGGAAGCCTACAAAAACTCTAACTTCCACAGATCATATCTCCGAAAATATTTCAAAGCATTATCTGAAATTTTTACACGAGCTTCCTCAGGATTTGACTTTACGTGAAGAAAATTTGAGCTTTTGAACCTTCATAGAAAAATAAATTATAGGGTAAATTCCAAGATGACTTGTTTCAAGTAGTGAAATCCCTACATGAGGAGGATATGAGGATCACAATTTATATAAATTCTTAGGTTGAGAGGGTATTCAACAAGTGAATGTGGGAGGGATTTTAGGAGCTTAAACATTATTAATTATTTACTGTTCAATGACCACAACTAATGATTAGTGTCATGCCACAACCCCATGGGGTTTTATCCCACTAACTGGGGTTAGTACTAACTTCAAACATGAATATCTCTCAAACCGTCAATAATTACATGGCGATCCATATATCGACGGAAACATATCGACAAGGAAGAACCATAAAAAATAGCCTTGACTTGGAATATAGTAACTTGGTAGGTCAAAAGTCCCATCCAAGATCGGGGTAGCCCTTGGTGCTACTTGGGTTGACATCAATGAAAACCACTGATCAACAGTAACACCTATGAAAAAATTCAATTTGCAGAGACAATGTAACAGTAAAGGTTGAAGAAGATAGATTGTGGGGTTTATATAACGAATACAAATTTTCTGTTGCAAATGGCATGGGTCCATTGGATTAACGACTATCCAATGGAAATTAATTGCTCAACGGATAACCTGGGAAGTGATTTGATTCGAAACTATTCGGTGACATGGCAACACGGTAGTGGAGGAGTTTTCGGGTAGGGACACTGGTAATAGAACGATGGAGGAGTGGTTTTTTTAGGGGGGGGGGGGGGGGGGGGTAGTGGATAGTTAATGGTTTAGGCAGGGGGGTTTTGAAGCACGGAAGGGAGGCCACGTGGTAGTAGGACCGGGAAAGTAAACAACTTTTTTCAGACACCCCCCCTGGTAAAGCTAAGATGGAGGGGGGGGGACAAAAGTTAATAAGGGTTGTCAATTTTGGGAGCAAACAGATGGTGGGGTGGACAGCTACGCGTTTTTTAGCCACATGCAACAAATAAAAAATTTTAAGTTATTGCTTTTTACTTTGGATCGAAAAATTAGAATAAAGGCATTTTATATCATATATCTCTTTTTGCGCTTGATGCATAATGAAATTAAAACTTAGGATATATCATTTTTAGTCCTTTTTAAAGCCAAAACACTTCTACCCACCCTTTCAAATTCAAATTTTTTTTTCTAAACTAACATTTTTTATTTATTGGGGTGCATTTAGAATAGCAAACCCATATTTCCTTCTTTTTTTATGAAAAATCTATTCTATACTATCGCTTATTTCTCCTATTGATTCATATTAAATAGTTGAATCAATTTCACTTTCTACCTAACTATTGATCTACCAAGATTAGACTGTTTGGAAAATCTTTACTCTCTAACCTAATTTACAAAAATTCAAAATTGTTCAACTATGATTAAGTTGTATGGTTTAAACAAATAGATAGTAATTGTGGCATTTTAAACAAATTGCACACAACCTTATTTCATTTGACAGAAATAAATCTATCTATCAGTAGTGGCATTTGAATTTGTAGCACTTTTAGTGTTTTTTTCTTCTTCTTTTTTATTTTGTGGTGTTTTTATTTCGTTTTTATTATTTTTTCAATGTTTCTTTCTTTTATTATTTTTATCTTTATTCATTTTTTTAGATATACCCTCTTTTCATTTTATTTTATATATATATTTTTGAAATAATTTGTAGATTGAAAACTATTTACAATATAGGATTACTAAGATAAAATATTCAATCACCTTGAGATCCTATAAATTATAGGACCCTAACAGTGGCTCAAGCTGGGGATCGCACTTCTCCATGTGAGGTGCCAAGAACATTTTATCAGTAGCCTTAAGTGTTCCGTTTCATCAATGTTTGCATCTAATTTATTTTTGTTGTTGGAGTAAATATGGTAGCCTATGAATGAAAAGCTTAGGGCCTTCTATGCATTATTCAACTTCTGTCAATAGGTTCCCCAATCAAAATAATAAGGACAATGATATTTACAATAATTTCATGTAAGAAAATTCTCTATTACTAAGAGAAGTAATGATTTAGGATTCTGCCATTTACAGGCCCACCGGGAATTTATGATCCATCTAAGTGATTAAGAAATAATGCGTTGTGTCCTCTAAAAGAATAAATGATGTAAGGTCCTTTCCAAAGATTGTCAAATTTCCCATGTTTGTGTTTTTCCTCTCTTATGGAATCCCACTTTAGAAGTCTGTCACCCAAATTGAAATAATCTTCTTTAGTTCTTCTGTCAAAAAAACAATTGACATTCTCTTGGATAACTTGTGTTTTATTATAGACTTCTTCCCTGGATTGTTGCAATTGAATAGTCTGATTAATCCTCCTCTGAGTTTCATTTGGCTCAACCTGAAATTCCTGAATTATCTTCATAACTGGAACTCCTAGAGAGGATGGAAAAACAACATCCATCCCATGCCAATCGATTTCTTTGTAGTAAGTCTATCAGCCCAAAGTGCATTAATTAACTTGTTGTGCCAGGAATTTTTGTTACCTTCTAACAAATTTTTAATATTCTTGACCAAACTCTTATTTGAAGATTCATCTAACCCATTACCCTGAGGGAAATAAGTAGTTGAACATGTACCAATGTAATATGATATTTAGTATAGAACTCCATTATTTTCTTGGATTTAAAGGCTACATAATTATTTGTAATTATTTTTCTTGGAAAACCAAATCTAGAGATAATATTAGTTTCCAGAAATTTATTAATAACATCATCAGTGGCTAATATGGAAGGTGTGGCTTCAATCCATTTAGTAGAGTAATCAGTGGCTGTGAGAATCCATTTATGTTGGGTAGAGGATGGTGGATGGATTTCTCCAATGAAATCCAATCCCTTTGTTGGAAAGTACTTTCAACATATATGGGTTTTAAAGGCAGAGTAAATAGTTTTCTTTTTCCCTCAACTATTTGGCATTTGTGGCAAGACATTACTTTCTTATGGACATCAAGGAAAAGGGTAGGCCAGTAGAAACCAGTTTTAAGGATCTTGTTAGCAGTGGCTTTCCAGTATAGATTTCCACCACAATCACCTTCATGGAATTATTTCATGGTACTTTCTGCATCATCCTTCAATAGACACTTTAGTAAAATACCATCAGGATCTTTCCAATATAAAACATTATCTATGATGCAAAATTTTATTTCTTTTAACTTTAGAAATCTAGCCTTTTTTTTGTTAAATGAGGAGGATCATTTAAATTGAATAAAACAAAATTTAGGTCTGCATACCAAGGTGATGTTAGAAAAGCCTCATCAATTTGTGGAGTCTCCTGTTCTTCTTGATCATCTAGTGCAGCAAAAAAGTTGATATCCAATGCGTGAAAGTTAGACTAAGACATCAATTTGGCTAGTCCTTGTCCTTTGATAAGCTTAGTGGGTTTGATTTCTATGTCATACTCAAGAATGATAACAATCCATTTACCTCTTTTACCATCTGGTCCATTTCGAGTTAAAATATCCTTGACAACTGAATTTGGTACATAAGAAATTATATGGGAATGTAAGATATAGACTCTGAAATATTTGATTGCTTTAATCAATGCAAAGGCTTTTTTTTCCATTATTTTATATTTCAATGTTGCATCCCTTAACTCCTTACTAAAGAATGTAATGGGTTGTTCAAATCCTTCATTGTTTTTCTATAAAAGAACAGCTGCAACAGTATGTTCATATGCAAAAGAAAATATTATAAAATATTTAGTAAAATCTAGACTAATCAGAACTGGTGCTTTTGTCAATGCTTTTTTAACTTGATCAAATGATTGCCTAGCTTAAATGTTCCATCTTATTTCTAAATCTGTTTTCAGCATATTTGTTATATTTATGAGAAGTTCTCCAAGGTTGGGAATGAATCTTCTTAGGAAGTTTATTTTTCCGATAAATGATTGAAGTTCTTTAATGTTTCTAGGATGACTGATTTTCAATATAGCTACAATTCTACTGGGATAAATCCTAATACCAACTTTAGAAATTATATTACCTAGAATTTTTCCTTCTTCAAGGAAAAAAAGTGTTTTCTTAGGATTTAATGAAATTCCAAACCTTCTAAAATTTTCAAACACTCTTCTGAGATGTAACAAATGTTCCTCATAAATTTTTTAATAGACAGTAATGTCATCTAGATAGGTCACAATAAACCTGCCAATTTCATCAGTAAAGGAAATATTCATTTCTCTTTGAAATGTGGCTCCAACATTCATTAATCCAAAGGGCATCTTAACATACATGAAGGTACCCCATGGATTATTGAAAGTTGTTTTATCTTGAACATTAGTGTGAACTAAGACTTGGTTATAGCATGAGAAACCATCTAATAAAGAAATCCTACTAGATCCAACTACCTTCTGTAATATGTGATCCATTTTTGGAAAAGGGTAGTTGTCTTTTAGGGAGACCTTATTAAGATTTCTAAAATCTATGCATAACCCGATTTCTCTTGTTTTATTTCTAGTTGGCACTATGTTGGACACCCATTTAGAGTACCTAAGAGGAACTGTGATTTTAGCATCATACATCTTTTTAATTTCTTTCTCAATCAGAGGCATCAAAACTGGAATTATTCTTCGAAGTTTTTTCTTAAATGGTTTATGATCCTCTTTAATTGGGATTTTATGTTGTATAATACTAGTATCATAAGATTTGAGGTATTCATAGCTCCAGGCAAAGAAATCAGTGAATTCTTTGAATAAAGCAATGCATTTTTGTTTTTCAGCAGTTGGCAGTGATTTGTATAATTTTATCATTTTAGGATGTTTTTCACTACCTATATTGCACTCTTCTACATCTTCCCATGTGAGCTCAATCTTAGGCTTCTTAGCTACATCATTGAAATCAAATAATTCTTCTAATGGAAATAAACCTCTAGGTAAACATTATCCTTTAACTAAAGTATTTCAAACTCTTATTTCCCTATATCTATTTCAAGAGATTTAAATTTATTTATAACTTTATCTACATGAATATCTACATCTGAGTTATCTAACTATTTTTCTACATTAGAATGTACAACTATTTTATTTTCTAATTCACAATCTAAATCTATACTATCTTCTTCAAATTCATCCTTAGACTGCAGAAAGTTCTCAATTTGCTTTTCATTGCCAAACACTTGCCAATACATCATATTTTCTGGTATAACTGGTCGATGTTTCACTTCCACTGTATATTTTCTATTAGGGTGAGGAATTTTGCAGGTGTTGGCTGAAAAAACCAGGCCATTGGCAAGGATATTTTGATTTCTAGGAATTACAGAAAGATCATATTCTCCAAAAAATCAAGCACAATATTCCTGTATGCTCTCAATCTAGGATGTTTTGCAAAGTATTATCCTCTAATTTTTTTTATGATTAACTCAGAATCACCATGAATGGAAATTATTTTGGCACCCAATTTTTTTAACAATTGCAATCCCAATATAAGTGCTTCATACTCGGCTATATTATTGGTACATTGAAAATTGAGCTTGTATGAATGACCTTCGGCATGATTGTTTCATGTGTTTGAAACCCACACTCCTGCTCTAGGACCCTCTTTGCTACAAGATCCATCAAATCTCATGTTCCAAAGAGATTAAAGTTGAGTGTTTTGTTCCACTATTTGTGTTTGGTTTTCATCTGTTTTACAAATATTGTTTTTTTCATTAGTAACCTGAGTATTGATATATCCATCATTATAAAGAATGAAAGAGTCTAAATCTGAGTGGAAAAAGTAAAGAGGATAATTATGTGGTTTATCTTGAATACTAAGCATGAATTTGATCAAATTTTCCCTATATTGTGAGAAAATTATATATTACAGAGCAATGCAACACATAAATATGCGGAAACAAAAACAGGGAAAACATATAAAACCAGAGAGACACAGGTATACGTGGTTCACCCAATTTGGGCTACATCCAACCCGAACAGCCAATCCTTCCTTTCTATTATCCAACAAAATGAAGGACACAACCTACAACAGATCCGCTGTAATATCCTCTATTCTCTCTCATAGTCTCCCTATGTGTTTCTCGCTCTGAGAATACACATATAATGGACAGCCGCAATACAATACCCTCATACAAAATGATGGGTTGCCTTCTAGGGTGAAAAACCCTAAATTAAACATAACTTCTACTGCCAGATCATCCTCCTAATGAACAGCCCAGATTGACTAGAAATTACAATTATTTTACAAGGAAATTTTACATTTATTTCTAGCTTTGGGGGCACTGCCCCCGAAACCCCCCGTTGGGGGGCTCTCCATAAAGTCGCAGCCGCCACCCCCTAGACTCCCCACGCATATTTCAATTACGGGCGGCATTCCGCCCCGTTAAGAATAGTTATCCAACACTGTAATACAAAATAAAGAAGGTAATCAGGATCCACACCCAACAATCTCCCACTTGGAGACTGATTGTAGCAACTCCTCTGCTACTTCATTTGTTAGAAAATTACTCCACTTTGGACCTGTCTGTTTCTCATCTTCATCATCATACTTGAAGACCAATTAAAACTGAGCATAATCTCAGTTTCTCCTTGGTTACAACTTTTATTAGCATATCTGCAGGATTTTGGCTAGTGTGTATATTTTCCAGCTTCAATTTCCATCCTCCAACATTGACCGTATGAAATAGTATTTGAGTTGTATGTGTTTAGTCCTGGAATTAAATGTCGAGTTCTTTGCAAGATGAATGGCACTTTGGCTATCACTGTATAACATGCCCAACTCATGCTTCTTACCCAATTCATCCATAAACCTTTGTAACCAAATCATTTCTTTACTAGCCACTGTAGCAGCAACATACTCTGCTTCTGTTTTTGAAATTGCAACAACGCTTTGGATTTTTGAAACCCAACTGACAGTTGTTCCACCTACGGTAAATACATACCTTGTATTACTCCTCTTATTATCTCTATCACCTACCATATATGCATTAACATATCCCTGTAGAGCAATGTTTGAACCACCAAAGCATAATGCTTGATTTGTGGTACCTCTCAAATATCTGAGAATCCATTACATTGTCATCCAATGTTGTTTTCCTAGATTGTTCATGTACCTGCTTACAACACCCACTACATGTGCAATATCAGGCCTTGTGCAAACCATTTCATACATTAATCTTCCAACTGCTGATGCATATGGAACTTTAGACATATAATCCATTTCTTCTTGGGCCTTGGGGAACATCTCCTTAATAAGTTTGAAATGGCTACCAAAAGGTGTACTAACTGTTTTTTCATTCTGCATATTAAATATTTTCAACACCTTTTGTATGAACTCATTCTGAGACACTGTTAATTTTCAATTTTTCCTGTCTCTAGTTCTTCTCATACCAAGGATTTGTTTTTCAACTCCTAAATCCTTCATTGCAAATGAATTTTCCAATTTTCTTTGGATCACATTTATTTCTTGCATATCAGACCCTGCAACAAGCATGTAATCTATATACAAAAACAAGATAATATAGTTGCCATCATTTTATTTTTTCAGATAAACACAATGATTAGAGTGACATCTAGTATAACCTTGTTCAGACATAAAACTGTCAAATTTTAGATACCACTACTTTGGAGCCCGTTTTAAGCCATACAAGCTCTTCTTTAACCTGCACACTAATTTTTCTTTCACTTTGACCTCATATCCTTGTGGTTGCTGCATGTTGTGAAACCAGCTCCAGAAATAGAAGAAAATAGATATCAACGCCTTAAAAATAAGCCACTTCGAGGGGGAAACCTTCAATAAATTACATGAATGAACAATTCTTGGATGATACAAATGACCAAAACCTCCTTCTATATATAGGAGTCCATGGGGCCACAATATAATCCTAATGGGGCCACAATGTAATCCTAGCCGACCTAACAATAATAATGTAAAGGCACAATAATAACAATATGGGGGTTACAGGGGTACAAAAATAAAAATAAGGGGGGCTACACTAACATAATAAGGGACTACGTTATTAATATAAGGACTTAACATGCCCCTCTCCTTCAAAAAAGTGTTGTCCTCAACACTTCATTATTTCTTGATGCTTCTGTATAAAATTCTCATCCTCCCATGTGGAATCTTCTACAGGAAAGTTCTTCCACTTGCTGAGATACTCTGAAATTGATCATACTTGTCAAGTTCTGGTTTTTGTGGCTACTTCATAACTTCTTTCGATGTGATGTTGATCTTCCTATTGTTTCATTATATTATGCACCAAAGTTAGGTTATCCTTTGAGAGTTGGAGAACTTGTTGTTGATGCTTGATGTGATCTTCCACTAATTTATCATCCATATTAGCTATTATTTGATCCTTAAAACCATCCAAATTAGCCTCCATTTTTTCTTTTAAACCATCTATGTCACCTTCGGTTGCTTTTCGTAAGATCAAAATTTGTTGCACTTGGTACCGTAATTTTGATATCTCATACTGCAATTCTTCCTCTTCATGCATCATAGTATAGATTTTTTAGGGCTTAATGGGTATGGAATTATTTTTATGGGCCATTCGAGAATCCAATACTGATATCTATTCTAAAACATGCCCTTGGAATCAATTCAACTTGATTCTTGAAATAAGACTTAGGCATATTCGAAAAAAAAATACACACCTTTTACTTACTTTTGAGGAGCTCGATATTGAAATTGACTTATCTATATACTTGCAGATCCTCAATATCTGAAATTCGTGTAGTAGTCCTCTGAAGCTTCTTTCAAATGCCATGGATCTGACTTGATTTGGATTCTTCAAGGTAAAGTTATGTCCAATCTCCCACAATTACCTAATTATGGACTAGTTCAGTAGAGCGAACTTGTACGACTTGCCACATGTCATTGTTTGCTCATTTGGCTCTAAAATTTATAGACAAGAAACTATAGTCCATTTTCTTCTAGCCACTTTTTACATAATTCCAATCCGATGCTCAGAGAGAGAGTTATGAATATTTTCCCATGATCACCTCTTTGAGATGAAATTCGGGAGCCTGAAAAAGACCTAACTTCCATAGATCTTATCTCCGAAAATATTGCAAACCAAGCTCTAAAAATTTTTGACGATGTTCCTCAAGATTTCGGCTTCATGCTCTAAAAATTCAGCTTCTAAACCTTCGTAGAAAAAAATTTATAGCGAAAATTTCGCGATGACCTTTTTAAGTGAAATTAAGGAGCCTGCAAAAAGCCCTAACTTCAAAAGATCATATCTCCAAAAATATTGTGAACCAAGCTCTAAAATTTTGCAAAGATGTTCCTCAGGATTTCAGATTTTCACTCTAAAAATTTAAGCTTCTAAACCTTCGTAGAAAAAAAGTTATAGCAAAAATGCCACGATGACCTGTTTGGAGCAACGAAAACCCTTGAATCCAAAGCTTTGATACCAAATGTTGTGAAACCAGCTCCAAAAATAGAAGAAAAGGGATATCAATGCCTTAGAAATAAGCCACTTCAAGGGGGCAACCTAAAATACATTACATTAATGAACAATTCTTGGATTATACAAATGACCAAAACCGCCTTCTATATATAGAAGTCCAAGGGGCCAAAATATAATCCTAGTGGGGCCACAATGTAATCCTAGCCGAACTAACAATAATAATGTAAAGGCATAATAATAATAATATGGGGGATACAGGGGTACAACAATAACAATAAGGGGGGCTACACTAACATAATAAGGGACTACACTATTAATATAGGGACTTAAAACTGCATATAGATCTCTTCCTCCAAATCTCCATGGAGAAATGTTGTCTTTACATCTAACTTTTCAAGAATCAAATATTTCGATGCCACAAGACTTAAAATAGTTCTTATTCAAGTCGTCTTAGCAATAGGATAAAATATTTCATCAAAATCAATACCTTTATTCTGTGCAAACCCCTTCACCACAAGTCTAGGTTTGTACCTTTGTTTTCCTCCATCTTCTTCCTTCAGCCTGTAAACCCATTTATTCTGTAATATTGTTTTACCTGAAGGAAACCTGACTAAGTCCCAAGTTTGTTTATTATTTAAGGATTCCATCTCTTCTTTCATGGCTAGCTCCCACTTCTTCTTAGTTTCAACCTGCATTTCTTCTTCATAACATTCGGGTTCACCAGAATCAATCAACAATAAATAATATAGTGAAGGAGAGTATCGTTCATGGGGTCTACTTATCCTGGTAGATATTATGACACCACTTTCAGGTGTTTGAGGTGCCTGTTGTTGTTGTGGTTGTTGTTGTTGTTGTTGTGGTTGTTGATTATTATTATTTTCAAGCACCTTTATTTTTTTTGTGATCTCATCAAGAATTGTATATTCTTTGTTTTCTTTTTCATGTTTCTTTTCCTGCAACTGATTCTTATACAAGACCTTTTAATTGAATATTACATCTCTTCTCCTAATTATTTTTTGATTTTCATAATCATATAAGCGATAAAAAAAATCATTAACACCATATCCAATAAAGGTACATTTCTTTGATTTTGCCTCAAGATTTGCTCTATTTTCTTTATTAATATGGACAAAGGCCTCACAACCAAAAGGCTTTAAAAAAGAGTAGTTTATCTTTTTACATTTCCATGCCTCCTCTTGAATACCACCATCCAAGGAACTTGAAGGCCCTATGTTTATTAGATAAACAACAGTATCTACAACATCTGCTGAAAATTGTAAAGGCATTCCTGCATGCAATCTCATGCACCTTGCACGCTCCATGATTGTTTTGTTCATCCTTTCTGACACACCATTTTCTTGTGGTGTTCTTGGAACTATCTTCTCTCTGCCAATTCCAAGCTCGGAACAGTACCTATCAAACTCTTTTCTACAATATTCACCTCCATTGTCTGATCTTAGACACTTCAACTTCTTTCTTGTCTCAATCTCAACCAAAGCTTTCCGTTTCTCGAAAGTATCAAATACATCAGATTTATTCTGAATACAATAAATCCAAGTTTTTCTAGTTGAATCATCAATAAAAGTAACATAATAATGAGAGCCAATGAAAGATGATACCTGAGGATGTCACCATACATCTATATGCACAAGCTCTAGTTTTTCGCTCTTCTTTTCTTTCCCAACTCTAAGAAATCTGACTCTCTTCTCCTAATGATTTTGTGATTTTAATAATCATATAAGCAATAACAAAAACCATTAACACCATATCCAATAAAGGTACATTTATTTTATTTTGCCTCAAGATTTGTTCTATTTTCTTTATTAATATGGACAAAGGCCTCACAACCAAAAGGCTTTAAAAAAGAGTAGTTTACCTTTTTACCTGTCCATGCCTCCTCTGGAATACCACCATCCAAGGAACTTGAAGGCCCTCTGTTTATTAGATAAACAATAGTATATACAACATCTACCCAAAATTGTAAAGGAAATCTTGCATGCAATCTCATGCACCTTGCACACTCCATGATTGTTCTGTTCATCCTTTCTGATACACCATTTTCTTGTGGTGTTCTTGGAACTGTCTTCTCTTTGTTAATTCCATGCTCTGAACAGTACCTATCAAACTCTTTGTTGAAATATTCACCTCCATTTTCTAATCTTAGACACTTCAACTTCTTTCCTGTCTCAATCTCAACCAAATCTTTCCATTTCTTGAAAGTATCAAATACATCATATTTATTCTGAATACAATAAATCCAAGTTTTTCTAGTTGCATCATCAATAAAAGTAACATAATAACAAGAGACACCGAGAGATGATACCTGAGTAGGTCCCCATACATCTATATGAAAAAGCTCTAATTTTTCACTCTTATTTTGTTTCGCAACTTTGAGAAATCTAACTCTCTTATGTTTTCCATAAATAAAATTCTCACAGAAATTCAAATCAATATTCTTCAAACCCGGAACCAAATTTCTTGAACGAAGAATCTTCATCCCCTTCTCACTCATGTGTCTGATCCTATGATGCCATAATGTTGCATATGCTCCTTTGGAATTTAAAGCATTAACCGAGTTATAAATACCATTGCATAAATACAATGTACCAACATTTTTACCTTTTGCTATTTGCAAAGCTCCTTTAGTCACCTTCCAAGTTTTATCTGTGAAAGTTGTCACACAACCTTCACCACCCAACTGCCTTGTTGAAATCAGATTTTTCTTTAGATCTAGAACATGCCTTACCTCATTTAATAACCATTGGTTTCCATTCTGTTGTTTCACAATAACTTTACCCATTCCAACAATTTTACAGGGTTTATCATCACCCAAACGAACTTGTTCAAAATCTCCTTGAACATAGTCATGAAAATATTTCTTATCAGGTGTGGCATGGAATGAGGCCCCTGAATCTACCACCTAGGAATCAGTAACATTTTCTAAAGAAAGAATCAAATCATCTTGTAACACATCACATGTCACATTTTCTTCGTGATTGTTTTCTTTCTGTGTGTCTCCTTCTTTTCCCTTCTGAGATCTACAATATTTCTTTAGGTGTACATTCTTTCTGCATTTCCAACACATTATCCCCAATCTGGACTTTGATCTGCCTTTCCTTGATTTACTGCGGTATCCTGAGCTCTTTCCTCTTTCCATTTTCCTTCCCCTAGTCTCTGCACTCAAAGCATTACCCGATGTCTCACTGGAGCTTTTCTGTCGCATTTCCTCGCTAAGGATAACACCGACAGCATAATCAGACTTTAAAGTAATAGATCCAGAGACAGAGTTACTAATGTCCATAACTAAACCATTCCAACTTTCTGGCAATGAGCACAAAAATAACAGAGCCCAAACTTCATCATCAAATTTTACCCCTACATAACTTAACTGACTAGTAACCGTATTAAAATCATTTAAATGGTCTGCAACAGATCCACCTTCCGACATCTTCATATTAAATAAATGTTTCATAAGAGATACCTTGTTTGAGGTCGAGGGTTTTTCATATAGTTTCACCAAATCCTTAATAAAACCCTATGTTGTTGTTTCCTTCGAAATATTGAAGGCTACCGACGCCGCGAGGCACAACCATACTATTCCAAGTTCCTTTCCATCGAGAATCTCCCATTTTGCATCTATCATAATTGTTGGCTTCTTTCTTTCTTTTTTTCTCAATGGTAGGTATAGATCGTTTTGACACAAATAATCTTCCATCTACATCTTCTACAGCGGGAAGTTTTGGTCGTTAAATTTCCTGACCCTAAACTTACCATTTTTCACGATTGCGGCCACTCGAACTAGGAAACCTTCTTTCCCACGAGTTTATCAGCCAAACAGATCTTCAGCTTTGATACCCATTGTTAGAAAATTATATATTACAGAGAAATGCAACACCTAAAATATGCGGAAACGCAAACACAGAAAACATATAAAACCAAAGAGACACAAATATGCATGGTTCACCCAATTTGGGATACGTCCACCTTAAACAGCCAGTCCTTCCTTTCTATTATCCAGTAAAATGAAGAGACACAACCTACAGTAGATCCGATGTAATATCCTTTGCTCTCTCTCACAGTCTCCCTATCTGTTTCTTTCTCTGAGAATACACATAAAATGCACATTCGCAATACAATGCCCTCATAAAAAATGAGGGGTTGCCTTCTAGGGCGAAAAACCCTAAATTAAACATAACTTCTATCTTCATATCATCTACCTAATGAATGACCCAGATTGACTATAAATTAAAATACTTTTACAAGGAAATTTTACACCTGTTTTTAGCTTCGGGGGCGCTGCCCCTGAAACCCCCCGCCAGGGGGGGGGGCTCCATAAGTCACAATCGCCCCCCTAGAACCCCCAGGCAGTGTTCAATTATGGGCAGAGTTGTTTCCCCGTTAAGAATAGGGGTACAACATTGTGATACAAAATAAAGAAGATAATCAGGCTCCACACCCAACATATATAATATTCTTTGTTGACCAAACATTGGTATGGTAGCAAAGGTCATGCCCATTTGTAGGGTCCCTTGTAATTTTTCTCCCCATGAGCATGACAACATCATGTCATACTTAGGGGGTATATCTACAACCACTATATCCATTACTAGAATTTTCGCTGGGATTTAAGCTAAGGTAACACACAAATATTTGATGAGACCTAGGCACCTTACTTTGCTGGAATCAAATGAATATAAATCTCTATAAGGTCTAGTAATGTCGAGTCCAAGTTTTTCCATAACATATTTGGGCATTAAGTTGTGCAAAGAACCTGAATCTAACATAGAATTATGGAGAATCTTATCATGAAAATTTAGGCTAACATAGAATGGAGGGACACCTCCTTCCTGTGGTTTTCCATCAACTGCTAGCCCAAATAAGAGTTCAGGATGATCATCATTCAAATTAATAGTGGCTGTGTTTTCCCATATGTTTAGAGCTTTCATCACTTGAGATATGTATAGATTTTTGTTCATTAACTCTATTAGAGGAATGGGAATTTTTAGTTTTTCTAATTCATTCTCAATGTTGAATGATGTTTGAATCTTACTCAAGTTCAAAAAATCAGATTTATCAACAATTTCTTTTGATACAAGTTCTTTTTGCTAACTAATGGTTGTGATATCAATTTGAGTAGTTTTGGAAGCACTCTACACTATATTTTTGGCAGGAGTTTCTACTATCTTTTTTCCATAACTATCAGTAGTTTTCTTGGAAGAATTTTCTGTAATTTTCTTAACAATAGTATCAGAGTTTTTCTTAGCAGGACTCTCAGAACTCTTTTTCTTGGGGGTATCTGAAGCTTTCTTGCTACTAAGGCTATATTTCTTATGGACTTCCATAATATCATTTCAAATCCTTGTTTGTAATCATCTGATTCTTCTAAATCAAACTCGGTTTAGGAAAGTTGAAAAAGCTCTTGTTCTTCTTGAGTGAGAAAAATTGTTTCATCATCATTAATGCCCATCAAATTTATTTGGTTATCTTCTACCTCTTCTACAATTTCCCCATCATCATTAGCATAATTCTCCTGCAATGGAAGTGCAATTTTTTGATCTGGGCCCCTTTGTTCCCTCTGTTTGATTTGGGGAGGATTTCTTCTAACATTTTGATTACGATTTTGAGGTGCAGGGTGGTTTTCTCTAGGAGCATCCCTTTTTTTAGATTAATCCTTTGCATCATCCTTTCTACTCTTATAACTAATGAATATATTTTGGCATCATCAGAAGAATTTGAGGGTTCTTCTTTCATTTTCACTCTTCTTTCAGTATTATCCTAGCCCTTTTTGCTAATAAATTGGCTTCTACACTCACTGCATCCCTTTGCATTTCTTCTAATGTTGAAGAGTTTCTCTCTCTCAGATTATAAGACTTGTTTGCCTCAAATCCATCTGGGAATTTGATTAAGGCTAGACCTTTTGGTGGTTTAATGTTTACAGGAATTTCAATGTATACAAATTGAATCTAGTGCAATAATCCTTGACACTTTCCTGAGGTGCCCTCCTAATGCTTTCATATTCTGATAGAATCTAAAGAGGTTTCTTTTTTATTTCCCATATATTAAGGAATGATTAATGGAATTTAGGGATGTCATTGATGCTATAGCACAGGTGGAAAGGATTTAAACCATTTCCTAACCTCTCTAGTGAGACTTTGTGCAAACAACCTCATTTTGACATTTTCCTCATCTACTTCCTATAGGTCAAAACTATCATTCATCCTATCTACATGTTGTTGAGCAGTGATAGGTCCAGTTCCATTAAACTATGGAATCCTAGTTTGATATTCCTGAGGCATGTCTTCCAAAGGACCTTGAAGAAAAATTTGAACATATATAGCTACCATTATAGGTATATGAGGTTGAATAGTATGTGAGTTGATCAAAGGTGGTTGTTGGATGAAAGGTGGTGATCTGGATTTATGCAGGAACGCAAAATAATACACATATAACCACAAATATAAAAATGCATCGGAAATAACTCTTCATTTCATTAATATCAAAGAACTAAAATTTGTTTATAGACATAATGGAAATAAACTAGCTAGGGTGATGGTAGCTTATCTCTGAGAAGAGATGTGGTGGCTGTAGGCCTCTGAACTCTATGTTACAATGAGGCTCAAAGACCTATATATTATTGAGAAATAATGGAAAACCCTAAACATCCAAAAACCTAACCCTAGAATATGAAACTCTAGAATATGGGCCCCGTTAGGGTAAATTGGTACATCAATTTCCCGTAGTCGTAACTTTGGCATACTATCTTTGTTTGACGCACACATCGTTAGAAATATCTATCCAAGGAATACAACTATCACCCATGAATATTGAGTTTGGAATAGACTCATATTCAATGGAGAAGTGATGCCCAAAAAATGTCGTTTAGGGCCTCAAAACGGCTCTGAAAGTTGAGGACCTGAAAAACTACTAAAATAGTAAACTGTGCTATATTAAGGAAACTGAAAAAATGAAAGAAAAAATGGTGGGGCCCCAAGTGGAATAGGCGGGTGGCCACCAATATCTGTCGGGATCATTCCTCACCCCTTAGGAAGCAATGGTCCCCATTGTGTTGAGTTCTTCCATGAGATGAGGAAACTTTTGCTGAACTTGGTCCCTAGTGAACCACTTGCCTTGGTGCAGGAGTTGGCCAGCTTTGACAACTTGATACAATTGGATCTTCTACTGGTGAGTGTTCTTGATTTGCATTTCCATGATACAATATATGGTGGCTTGTTCCATGTATTTTGGGTTTAACTTTGTTGGTGTGAGTTGTTCTGCAATGTCAGAGGTGTCCAGTAGAGGTGGGAAATAGGGTCAAAGGAGGTTCACATTGAATACTAGGCGTAGACCAAGGAATGGTGGAATAGTGAGCTCAAAGGCATTGTTCCCTACAGCCTTGGTGAAGGTGTGCGACCCATATTAGAGCGGGTGAAGCTTGTGGTGGGGTCGAGTGAGGCGCTCCTTCTACAAATGTAGCTACACTTTGTTGCCCACCTAGAAGTGGTGTGGCACCCGATGTTGATCATGTCATTACTTGTACTTAGCATTTGATCTATCCAATAAGTCATGAACCTGTTGGTGGATGTGCTGAATGTGCTCAATGAAGTTTTTCACTTTGTTAGCTTTAGACTGGACATGAGCCAAATCAGCCTGAGTAGCCACAGATGGCATGGCTACGTCAATGGGACATAGTGGTTGGAACCCCAGACCCACCTGAAAGGGGTCATGGCTAGTTTAGCTATGGAGAGCCTGGTTATAATTATGTTGTACATAGGGAAGGCTCTTATCCCATGTGCGTGGATTCTTTGAATTTTACATGCGCAGAATGTGTACAATCATCCTGTTGACAACCTCTATCTGGCCATCGGTTTGGGGATGGAAAGTTGTGGACTTGGTGAGCTTGGTGTCCAGCATTGACCAGAGGTTGGACCAAAATGTGCTGAGGAACCTGCTGTCCCAATCTGAGACAATAGACTACGGGATCCCAAAGTGAACCCACACTCGTTCAAAGAATATTTTAGCAGTGGCTTTTGTTGTGATATTCTCTTGTAGGCTGACATAAAGGCCATCTTCGACAATCTGTCGATGACCATGAAAACAAAGTCATTTCCATGCTTAGTAGAAGGAAGGCCCAACATGTAATCCATGTAGATGGATTCCTAAGGTCGACTAGGGGTAGGTAGCGGAGTATAGAGGCCTTGCTTCTTGATAGTCAATTTGGCAATGGAGAAGTTAGTGCAGGATCTGATGTACTTCCCAACATCATGTCAAAGGTTCAGCCAATAGAAATACTTCTGCAGTATTGTCACTGTTTTCTTGACCCTGAAATTCCCAGCAACTCAACTGTAGCGTGCTTCCCAAATCATCTTGGCATGCTCGCTTGAAGGAACAAAAATATGTCCCAAGCGACATAGCAGTGCATTCTGGAGGTGAAGATTTGGAACTTGCGTACCCTTCAAGAGTGCCTTGTATGTGTGGACGAATTTCGAATCGCTCTTGTAGAGAAGTAGCCAATCAGAAGTCTCGTGCCCACAAGAGTTTAGAACGGTGGTTAGCACCAAGATCGGTGGTCGAATGAGGCAGTCTGCAACATTATTGGTGCTTCCCTTTTTATACTTGATGTTCAAATGAAATTTTTGCAGATATGTGGACCACTTCTGATGGCGATCATTCTGCAACTTACCTTGTGTTTGTATGAACTGCAGGGGTCAGTCGTCTACGTGGATGGTTGTTTCCTTCCCCAAAATTTAATGCTTCCATTGGCGGCACGCCTACACAATGGAATAAATTTCTTTATCATAAGTGGGATACTTGCGGAATATGTTGGATAGTGTCTCATTGTGCTATGCCACTGGATGCCTCTGTTGAGTAAGAACTACCCCCATAGCATAGTTAGAGGCATCTATCTTGATCTCAAATGGCTATTGAAATTCTCGTAATGTGAGCATTGGGGCAGAGAAGAGGAGATGTTTAAATTCTATGAACACCTTCTGTTGAGATTCCGACCAAAAAAAAAATTCTTTCGCTCCTCCCTTGGTGACTTGACTTAAGGGCCAAGTGATATAAGGGAATCCCAACACGAGCCTGCGGTAGAAATTAGCAAGACCTAGAAAGTTGCAAAGCTCTTTTAGAGTGGTTGGGTCTGGCCAAGCTCGAATTAGTTGGATCTTAGTTGGATCCACATGCACCCCTCATTCATCAATAATGTATCCCAGATACTAAACCTGGTTCATGCCAAAATTTCACTTCTCCAAATTGGCACACAAATTGTGTTGCCACAGTGTTTGGAGGACCTGTCGGATGTGGTGGAGGTGCTCTTCCCAAGTCTGGATGAAGATTAGGATGTCATCCAAGTACACTACTACAATTGAGCTATTGAATGGCCGTAAGATGTCATCCATCAGCCTCATGAATGTTGCGAGATAATTTGTCAACCCGAAAGGCATGACCATCCTTTCGAAAAGGCCATCCTTGGCTCTGAAGGTAGTCTTCCACACATCAAAGGGTTCGATTGGTACCTGGTGATACCGAGACTTCAAGTCGATCTTGCTGAAATATTTCGTCCCTTTGTGTTGATCTAGAAAGTCATCAATCTGTGGGATCGAGTACCTATGCCGGATAGTGATCTTGTTCACCGCCTGTTAGTCAATACAGAGTCTCCAAGTCCCATCCCTCCTCTGCACTAACACGATTGGGCTCCCACAGGGTGATGAACTTGGCCAGATGTGACCTTTCTGCAGTAGCTCCTAAATCTGCCTCTTTCTTTCATTGTTCTCCAGAACAGAGCATTGATAGATCGGTCCATTGGGTAGCGATGCACTTGGGGTCAGATTGATGGGGTGCTTGACCTGATTGTGAAGAGGCACCCCTATCAGTGAGGTGAATATGTCCCCGTACTCCTCCATGACCTTGTCCATTTGTTGTTGTCATCTAGAGGAGCCATGTATAGAGGTTGTGGCCATAGTATTCTTCTTTCCCTGGAGGCGGATCACCAGGAAAAAAAATTTCCTGGTTTTGGAAATGGGCTTATTGCATTGTTTTGCAGTAACCAAAGATATAGCCGCAGGCGGTGGTACCTCTGGTATCATGTACAACTTATTTCCCAAAGTAGCAATAACAGTGCGAGGCCGAGACTCATACACAGCATGTCACTTCCACACATATGGTTGGCCTAATAATACATCACAAACATAAAGAGGATAAATGCCACATAATACCTCATCTATGAAGGGCTTGATGTTGTAGGGAAGGTGACACTGCTAAGTGACACGGATATCTCGTCCTTGGTGAAGCCACCCGATGGTGTACGACTGTGGGTGTGCTGTGGTCGACAAGCCCAAAAAATTCACGACCTCTGCTGAAATGAGTTTCTTTTGGCTCCCACTGTCGACAATGAGTTGTAGCGGGGAACCCTTTACACACATCTGAGAGTGGAAGAGATGCTCCTCCTCCTCTAGATCTTCTAGTTCCTCCTTCTAGATATTTGCAGTGGCCATGGTGGTGTTGGGCTCCAAATAAATAATCTTATTCCCTTTTTCATTCCCCTTTTTGGGTTCTGATTCAGGGTTATAGCATGCATTTAATTCAAAATCCCTCATATCAGCCACCAATGACTGCTTGGCCCGACACTCACTTGTGTTGTGAGTGGAGCTCATATGGAACTCACACCATTTTCCCATGTCCTTCTTCGGCTTCATGGCCCTTGTTCTTTTCTTGCGGCTTTCGTAGGTTATCTTAGGCTACCATGCCTTGGCTTTGTCCTTTTTTCTGTGGTTTGGGGGCACCTTTCCCTTGCTTTTGATTCGCAAATCCAAAGTCTCGCTTCTTCTGTTTGAATTTCTGCTCAATCTTGGCAGCATACCGATATGTCATACCAAGCAAGGAGATGTTGAGAAACTCCATTTCCTCCTGAATTTATCTCTGCAGACAACTATAGTACTTCAGCACCAAATGTTTCTCTGAATCTTTGATACCCAACTTTGTGCACAGGTTATGGAACAGATTCATCATCTCATGTACATCTTGATCCCTTTGTTGCCGTAGCGTAGTCCATTGTATGTACTTGTCCTCATAGCTCCCCATGGGATAATATTGTTCCTTGATTGCATCTCATAAATAATTCCGAGTGGGTACGACCGAGAACAGAGAGGGTTCCCCCTCATCCTTTTTCTCACAATAGGTTTCCCACCAATCCTTTACATGGGGGTAGCTTTGAGGAGTGCAAAAATAATCTCCTCTTGGTCGGAAAAGTCATGAACTTAGAAATATCCTTCTAATATATTCAACCATCTATCTACGGCGTCTACATCTATTTGACCCTCAAATATGGGAATTTCAAAGCCTACTTGTACCTTAAAAGTATTTTTGCCTCCCGAGTGGCTGCATGATGCAGATGTGCCGCCGGTGGGCAATCGTTGAAGGATCTGGGCAAAGTTATCCATCATCTTGTTCCTTTGTTTTTCGAAGGCCTCCTAGAGAAATATTTTGATATGATATCCTACTCCATCATCTTTTTTTTTGTCCCCCATGGGCCACCTTCTGGGTTTTCGAGGCTTATCTTTCAAAGGTTCAACCAGGTCGAGCCCTAACTCCTTATACCTCAACCTCATTGGGGACATGCAAAGAAGGATCAAGAAAGAGCAGATCGCTTTGATACCACTGATCCGGATTTATGCAAGAACACAATAGAATACTCATATAACCATAAATATAAAAATGCAGTGGAAATAACACTTCATTTCATTAATATCAAAGAACTGAAATTTGTTTACATAAAGAAAGGAAATAAACTATCTAGGGCACTCGTAGCTTATCTCTGAGAAGAGATGTGGTGGTTACAGGCCTCTAAACTCTATTTTACAATGAAGCTAGAAGGCCTATCTATTATTGAGAAATAATGGAAAACCCTAAACATCCAAAAACCTAACCCTAGGAGATGAAATGCCAGAATAAGGCCGGCCCCATCGGGGTAAATTGGTACATCAATTTCCCAAGGTCGTAACCTTGGCATACTATCTTCGTTTGATGCACATGATACATCATTAGAAAGATCTATCCGAGGACTAAAAATACTGACCATGAATATTGAGCCCAAAACAAAATCATGTTAGTCAGATAAGAAATGCCCTAAAAATGTTGTTTAGGGCCTCAAGACAGCTCTAAAAGTTTAGGACCCGAAAAACTACTAAAAATAGTAAACTTTTTTGTAATTAAGGAAACTGAAAAACTTAAAGACACAATGGTGGGGCCCTAAGTGGAATAGGCGGGTGGCCACCAATATATTCCTGGATGAGGTGGAGGTTGAATCAGAGGTGCAGGTTGAATAAAAGGTGGAGGATAAACTGAAGCTTGAGGTTTTGGTGAAGATGAATGTCTGATTGTAGGTGAGGATTGGGGAGAAGATGGGGTTTGAGTTGCTTGATGAGAAATTACAAGGGTAGTAGTGGAAAGTATAGAAGGGGTAGGACTAGATGATCTAGGGTGAACATATTGTGATGAGGTAGATGAAACTGCAAAATAAGTTAGGGCAGAGAGTTCAACAGATTGTTGTAAATATGCCTCATGAACAGAATGGTGAAGGCCTGAAACTAAACCTTGCAATTTATCAAAATATTGAATAATTTGGAGGTCAATTTCAGGTTGGGCAGATTGTACTTGAAAATAATGACGTCTTAATGTGGATTGATCTACCACAGTTTTATCTACCCAGTTGGCTAACTTAGTTCTAAACAAAATATGTTCAAAAGGTAAATCAAATTCAATGGCTTGTAGGGTAACAAAATCCTTCGGAAGAGAATATTCTCTATGGGGAGGACTACAACTTCCTCGACTCTCTGCTGTACTTTTTCTTCTCAGAAGTTTTTCGGGATCATCAACAATAATTGCAATATTTGGATCATGATGAGATCTAATGTAAGCTCTTTTGGGAGCCAGAATTAAAATCTAAGGCACGCACACACACTTATTATTTACAAAAAATTGAAAAGGAAACAATCTCTCGAAGTATTCCTATCATACACTTTTCTTAACCAGGGTAATGAATTCGAAGAAAATCACAATATTTTCAATTTTCCCCTAGTATGGTCGCCACTATGTTAGCACTCCATAATTTCAAGGCTGAAGAAAAAACCTCGGAGGTAACATCAAAACCACTTTGGAAGCTGGGATATAGCCCTGCCAGCTTAAAAGAGGGATCACTCTGTAAAATTTAGCTATGTTTTGTGTGAATTTTAGGCTATTTATTATAGTACTAATTGTTTATTTGATTAAATTGTTATAATTCCATTGGACTATTGAGTCTAAATATTAACTGGATCTACATCAAATTTTGAAGGAGTTTCACAGGGAAAGCTGGGTTTCACTAACAGGATATTTCAAGATTTCAAATGAATTGTGAAATGGAAGAAATATAGAGTTCAGTAGAAATTAAGGAGCAATGAAATATACCTCAATTTGACTTCAGTAGAAAACATGTAAATTACAAAAATCTTGAATAGAGTGCTCTTTTACAACATATCCTATTCGTCACAGTTTTTGTTCGGTAATTAAGTTTTTTCAGAAATTACAGAGAAATAAAAACAATG
This sequence comes from Pinus albicaulis, assembly GCA_034641835.2. Lineage (NCBI taxonomy): Eukaryota > Viridiplantae > Streptophyta > Pinopsida > Pinales > Pinaceae > Pinus > Pinus albicaulis. The sequence continues at coordinate 79,279 of JAXQQM020078300.1, forward strand.
AATAACACAATAACTGAAGAAAAACATCGCCATTTTTTACACCACATGAATTCTTTCAAGAATGTCCTTTTATTATTGATGCTTCCAGCAACCAAAAAATTACAATGCTTAGCAGAAATTATATTGAACAATCAACCCTTAATACTTCAAGTTGTGAAGTATTTATACACTAAATTACAAAATGATTTACAAACTCGTTGTCTCAACCAAAATTGTATTATTGGCATTATCTCAAACAATAAAATCACTATTTTACATAATAGTAGGCAAGGTGTACAACAGTGTGGAAATTTGGCTCTGTTTTGGAGGAATCAGTTGTTTAATATGCCTATTCCTGTGTTGCGCTGGCTGATGTGCTGGCATGTGATTATTGCATCTGAATTATTGTTCAATCCTATAACTCACAAATTTTATCCCACCTATCTTCATATGGAGTGCTTAATTTAATTACCTTCCGGTAAATCTCATCAACCTCGGTATATCTAGAAAAAGTAGGTTTTACAACAAAAATATGATTTACTTCATGCTGGATGAAGAAATCATTACCCGTAGCTTCCAAAAATGCTCTTCCTTTTATGTTGCCTTTGATGCTTGAAAATTTAGAACTATCTCTGGCTATTTCTTTCAGCTTTCTTACATAGTCTTCATAAGTAATTAACTTGTCATTAATTACAAATAAACTAGGGAGACCCTTCGGAGTTAAAGGCTCAAGTCTGGAAAAAAATATGTTGACTTCTATCTCCAAACTGTGACACTTCTCCTCTAGCTGAATAACCAGATTCTTTTTGCTAAGAATCCTCTTCACCTCTAGAATGGTTTCTATCCTGTCATCAACTCCTGAATCATCTAGTTCATATATGTTTTTAGAATTTAGGAATTTGATGATGTTTGTTGTTGTTGCAGACATTTCTCCTAATTCTTGTTTGATCTCTATTATAACCTTTTTTTCTCTTTTGATCAACTCTTTCTACTCAAATATTATCTAAATGTAGCGCCAGATTTTAGCAATTGAATTCATGATGTTTGTCCAAATGATTTCCTTGGCTTTGGTCAATGCCTATCCTATTTTTTTATTCCCTTTTATACTTCTACAAACTTTCAATCAATTTCTGAGCTCTTTGTGATTCAGATGAGTGAGAATCCTCACTCCTTGTCTTTTGGTCTTGTAAAGTTTTGACCCGGTCCTGTAATTTCTTGATTTCCTCTGTCTAAATTGACAGATTTTCAACTGCTTTAGTTAACTATTCAACACCATCTACTGTCTATGTAGTCTGTGGAGTAGAAGTTGTAGTTGTTGTTGTAGTAACGATTGTAAGATTTAAAACATCTAATGGAATCATAGCCAGCTTTGCATTCTTCTCTCTTTATTTGATCATCTTCTCCATCTCAGTCTCTATCTACCTTATCTATGCATTTTTTCCATGATGAGCTTCATATGTCAGTATTATGGGTCTCTGTCTCCTCAATATCCTTTGTAAGTGGATCTTCAGTAGCTAACAGCTTCAACTACTTTCTCAATGTTGTTATGTCAACATTCTTCTTCTTGATTATTTATTATGCATCCTTCATGTTTGGAGGGTCATATCCCATCTTGAACACTAAATATTCTAAGGATTTAATCCTTGTATCCTTAGCAAGAGAAGAAATCTTCTCCATTTTCAATTGTGACTGGATATTTGAAAAGGAAACCTACAATTTAGAAAGATTCATGGTGGTATTAGTTACAGTCGAGGAAATAATTTCACTTGTCTGCTTATTCATCTCCATTTGTTCAATGGGATGAATATCTTTTATGTCGAATTCAAATTTTTTCCTCTTGTAATCGAATGTTGATTTTGGCTGTGAAATTTTGGCCTCAAGGAAGGCCATATGCATCCTTCCCTTCTCTGAATTAAACACTGATAAAAACTTGCGTTGAGAGTTGGAAGTCTGGTTCTAGAATTAGGCATAGGTGATGTTCTTAAGAATTTCATTCTTAAGCTTTATCTCCTTGAACTTGTCAAATATTTTCTTCTCCTTCTCTCCTTGGACAACCTTAGTTGTTTGGACAATTGCTTTTTGGTCATGAGATACTAAAGAAGTTGTGGGAGAAGAAGTAGATTGGTCACCTACTTGAGAGGAGGATGGTGTTTCTTTAATTGTTATAAAATTATATATTACAGAGAAATGGAACATATAAAATATATATGCAGAAACAAAAACACAGAAAACATATAAAACCATAGAGACATAGATATATGTGGTTCACCCAGTTTGGGCTATGTCAACCCCGAACAACCAGTCTTTCCTTTCTATTATTCAACAATATGAAAAGACACAACCTACAGCATATCTGTTGTAATATCCTATGTTCTCTATCACAGTCTCCATTTCTATTTCTTGCTCTAAGAATACACATACAATACACAGACGCAATTACAATGCCCTCATACAAAACGAGGGGTTGACTTCTAGGGAAAAATACCCTAAATTAAACATAACTTCGAGCGTTAGATCATCCGCCTAATGAATGTCCCATATTGACTAAAAATTATAATAATTTTACAAGGAAAATTTACATATGTCTTTAGCTTCGGGGGCACTGCCCCGGAAATCCCTACCGGGGGACCGCTGGCCCTCAGACCCCATAGATCAGCCCCCCCCCGCGACCCACGAGGGGGACATGTCCCCCCCCACACCCCCCGCATGGAGGGGTGTCAAGTGTTCCTGGGTTATACATCCGGCTGAAACGAAGATCTCTGAATCAGGATGAAAATCATGTTGTACACCCAAAAATCTCCCACTTGGAGACTGATTGTAGCAACTCCACCATTGCTTCATTTGCTGGACAATGACTCCACTTTGGACCTGGTTATTTCTCATATTCATTATAATTCTTGAAGACCAATTGAAACTGAGCATAATCTCAGTTTCTCCCTGGTTACAACTTTTGTTAGCATATCTACAGGATTTTGGCTAGTGTGTATCTTTTCCAGCTTCAGCCGTTCATCTTCCAACATTGACTGTATGAAATGGTACTTGATATGTATGTGTTTAGTCCTGGAATGAAATGGTGAGTTATTTGCAACATGAATGGAACTTTGGCTATCGCTGTATAATGTTCCCATATCATGCTTCTCGCCCAATTCATTCATAAACCTTTGCAACCAAATCATTTCTTTACTAGCCACTGTAGCAGCAACATACTCTGCTTCTGTTGTTAAAGTGCAAAAACACTTTGGATTTTTGAAACCCAACTGACAGTTGTTCCACCTACAGTAAATATATACCTTGTAGTGCTCCTCATGTTATCTCTGTCACCTGCCATATCTACATCAACATATCCTTGTAGAGAAATGTTTGAACCACCAAAGAATAATGCTAGATTTCCGGTACCTCTCAAATATCTGAGAATCCATTTCACTACCATCCAATGTTATTTTCCCAGATTTTTCATGTACCTTCTTACAACTCCCACTGCATGTGCAATATTAGGCCTTGTGCAGAGAATTGCATACATTAAACTTCCAACTGTTGATCCATATGGAACTTTAGACATATAGTCCATGTCTTCTTGGGTCTTGGGGCACATCTCCTTACTAAGTTTGAAATGGCTAGCAAAAGGTGTACTAACTGGTTTTGCATTCTGCATATTAAATATTTTCAACACCTTTTGTATGTACTCATTCTGAGACAATGTTACTTTGTGATTTTTCCTCTCTCTAGTTATTCTCATACCAAGGATTTGTTTTGCAGCTCCCAAATCCTTCATTGCAAAAAAAATTTCCAATTTTCTTTTGAGCACGTTTATTTTCTACATGTTATACCCTAAAATAAACATGTCATCTACATACAATAACAATATAATATAGCTTCCATCATTTTTCTTTTTCAGATAAAAACAATGATCAGAGTGACATCTAATATAACCTTGTTCAAACATAAACCTGTCAAATTGTAGATACCACTGCGTTGGAGCCTGTTTTAAGCCATACAAGCTCTTCTTTAACCTTCACACTAATTTTTCCTTACCTTTGACCTCATATCCTTCTGGTTGTTGTATATACATCTCTTCCTCCAAATGTCCATGGAGAAATGTTATCTTTACATCTAACTATTCAAGATGAAAATCTTCCGCTGCTAAAAGACTTAAAATAGTTATGATTGAAGTCATCTTAACAAAAGGTGAAAATATTTCATCAAAATCAATACCTTTCTTCTGTGCAAACCCCTTCACCACAAGTCTAGCATTGTACCTCTATTTTCCTCCATCTTCTTCCTTCAGCCTGTAAACCCATTTATTCTGCAATGTTATTTTACCTGCAAGAAACCTGACTAAGTCCCAAGTCTGTTTATGTATTAAGGAGTCCATATCTTATTTCATGGCTAGCTCCCACTTCTTCTTGGTTTCAACTTGCATTTCTTCTTCATAACATTTGGGTTCACCAGAATCAGTTAACAATAAATAATATAATGAAGGATTGTATTGTTCACGGGGTCTACTTATCTTGGTAGATCTTCTAACAGCACTTTCAGGTGTTTGAGGTGCATGTTACTGTTGTGGTGGTTGTTGTTGTTGTGGCTGTTGATTATTATTAGTTTGAGGCACCTTTACTTTTTCTATGATCTCATCAAGAACTGTGTATTCTTTGTTTTTTTTTTCTTGTTTCTTTTCCTGCGACTGATTCTTATACAAGACCTTTTCATTGAATATTACATCTCTGATCCTAATGATTTTTTTATTTTCATAATCATATAAGTGACAACCAAAATCATTAAAACCATATCCAATAAAGGTACATTTCTTTGATTTTTCCTCAAGCTTTGTTCTATTTTCTTTATCAATATGGACAAAGGCCTCACAACCAAAAGGATTTAAAAAAGAGTAGTTTACCTTTTTACTTGTACATGCCTCCTCTGGAATACCACCATCCAAGGAACTTGAAGGCCCTCTGTTTATTAGATAAACAACATTATATACATCAACTACCCAAAATTGTAAAGGAAATCCTGCATGCAATCTCATGCACCTTTCACACTCCATCATTGTTCTATTCATCCTTTCTGACACGCCACTTTCTTGTGGTGTTCTTGTAACTGTCTTCTCTCTGTGAATTCCATGCTCTGAATAGTACTTATCAAACTCTTTATTGCAATAATCACCTCCATTGTCTGATCTCAAACACTTCAACTTCTTTCCTGTCTCAATCTCAACCAAAGATTTCCATTTCTTGAAAGTATCAAATGCATCAGATTTATTCTGAATACAACAAATCTAAGTTTTTCTAGTTGCATCATCAATAAAAGTAACATAATAACGAGAGCCACCGAGAGATGATACCTGAGAAGGTCCCCATAAATCTGTATGCACAAGCTCTAATTTTTCGCTCTTCTTTTCTTTCCCAACTCTAAGAAATTTGACTCTCTTATTTTTTCCATAAATAAAATTCTCACAAAAATCCAAATCAATATTATTCAAACCTGGCAACAAATTTCTTGAATGAATAATCTTCATCCCCTTCTCACTCATGTGTCTGAGCCTATGATTCCATAATGCTACATCTGCTCCTTTGGAAGTTAAAGCATTAACAGAGTTAGAAATACCATTTCATAAATACAATGTACCAACCTTTTCACCTTTTGCTATTACCAAGGCTCCTTTAGTGACCTTCCAAGTTTTATCTGTGAAAGATGTCACACAACCTTCACGCCTAGCTGCCCTATTGAAATCATATTTTTCTTCAGATCTGGAACATGCCTTACCTCCTTTAATATCCATTGGTTTCCATTCTGTTGTTTTACAAGAACTTTACCCATTCCAACAATTTTACAGGGGTTATCATAACCCAAACAAACTTGTCCAAATTCTCCTTGAACATAGTCATGAAAATATTTCTTATCAGGTGTGACATGAAATGAGGCCCCTGAATCTACCACCCAAGAATCAGTAAAATTTTCTAAAGAAAGAATCAAAGCATCTTGTAACACATCACCTGTCACATTTTCTTCATGATTGTTTTCTTGTTGTGTGTCTCCTTCTTTTCCCTTCCGAGATCTACAGTCTTTCTTCAGGTTTTCTTTCTTTCTGCATTTCCAGCACACTATCCCCAATATGGACTTGGATCTGCCTTTCCTTGATTTACTGCGATATGATGAGCTCTTTCCTCTTTCCATTTTTCTTCCCCTAGACTTTGCACTCAAAGCATTACCTGATGCCTCACCGGAGCTTTTCCATCGCATTTCCTCGCTAAGGATAGCACTGATAACATCATCGAACTTTAAAGTACTAGATCCAGAGACAGAGTTACTAATGTCCATTACTAAACCACTCCAACTTTTTGGCAATGAACACAGAAATAACAGATCCCTAAATTCATCATCAAATTTTACCCCTACAAAACTTAACTGACTGGTAACCATATTAAAATCATTTAAATGGTCTGCATTAGATCCACCTTCTGACATCTTCATATTAAATAAATTTTTCATAAGAAATACATTATTTGATGCCGAGGGTTTTTCATATAGTTTCGCCAATGCCTTAATAAAACCCTCTATTGTTGTTTCCTTTGAAATATTGAAGGCTACTGACGACGCGAGGCACAACTGTCTTGTTCCAAGTGCCTTTCTATCCAGAATCTCCCATTCTGCATTTGTCATAGTCATCGACTTATTTGTTTTTTCACTCAATGGTAGGTACAAATCTGCTCAATGGTAGGTACAAATCTTTCTGATACAGATAATCTTCCATCTTCATCTTCCACAATGCGTAGTTTTGGTTGTTAAATTTCTCAACCCTAAACTTACCATCTTCTTCCATTGCTCCCACTTGAACCGGGAACCCTTCTTTCCTACAAATTTATCATCCAAATAGACCTTCGGCTTTGATACCAGTTGTTAGAAAATTATATATTACAGAGAAAAGGAACACATAAAATCTATATGCAGAAACATAACACAGAAAACATATAAAACCAGAGAGACACAGATATACGTGGTTCACCCAGTTTGTGCTACGTCCACCCTGAATAGTCATTCCTTCCTTTCTATTATCCAACAAAATGAAGAGACACAACCTACATCATATCCACTATAATATCCTCTATTATCTATCACAGTATCCCTTTTTTTTCTCGCTCCACGAATACACATACAATACACAGTTGAAATTACAATTCCCTCATACAAAACGAGGGGTTTCCTTCTAGGGAAAAAAACCCTAAATTAAAAAAAACTTCTACTATCAGATCATCTGCCTAATGAACGACCCAGATTGACTAGAAATTACAATAATTTTACGAGGAAATTTTACAACTATTTTTAGCTTTGGGGGACTGCTGGCCCCCAGACCCCCCAGCCAAGGGGGCAGCCCCCCCCCCCCCTCGGACCCCACGGGGGGGACAAGTCCCCCCCGCACCCCCCGCGTGGAGGGTGTACAGTATTATTGGGGTATACATCTGGCTGAAACAAATATCTCTTAATCAAGATGAAAATGAGGCTGCACACCCTGAAGAAGTTGTGGGAGAAGTAGTAGCTTGGCCACCTACTTGAGAGGAGGATATTTTTTTTTAATCACCATAGCTACTTCTTGCTCTGAATTCTTTTCTATATCATATTTTTCATTTATATTTTTTCTCTTCCTGTACATTATCTTAAATTATATACCTACTAAAATAATATGATATAAGTATATGGTAGGATGGACAAAAGGATTTAGAGGATCCTCTTGGTTTTTTTTTAGGAGGCATGATTAATTGTAAAGAATTTAATTGGAATTGGGAGGAACAAGGTTACCAGGAATGCGTAGCAGCTGTGTGATTGGTTGAAGGGGAAAGGAAATGTATTTTCACTTGATCACAAACAGATCAATTGATAAAGATTGGGCACATTGTAACACCTGTGAAAAATTTTGATTTGCAAAGACAATGTAACAGTGAATATTGAATAATATGGATTGCAAGGTTTATATAACAAATACAGGTTTTTAGTTGAAAATGGCGTAGGTTCATTGGATTAATGATTATACAATGGAAATTAATTGCTCAATGTATAACCAAGGAAGTGATTTGATTGAAAACTGTATGACGACGTGGCAACATAGTAGTGGCGAAGGTGTCGGGTAGGGACAATGATAATAGAATGAGGGAGAAGTGGTTTTCGGATGGTGGGTAGTGGGCGGTTAGTGGTTTAGGTAGGGGGTGCGAAGTGCAGAAGGGAGGCCACGTGGTATTGGGACCGCGCGAGTAAGCAGCTTTTTTCAGACCCCCCTGGGTGGTAAAGTGAGGATGAAGAGGGGGGCCGAAAGTCAATAAGGGATGTCGATTTGGGGAGCGGACAGATCGTGGGGTGGACAATTGTCAGTTTTTTAGACACATGTGACAAATAAAAATTTTTGGGTTATGAATTTTTACTTTGGATTGAAAAGTTAGGATAAAGGAATTTTATATCATATGTCCCTTTTTGCGCCCGATGCATAATGAAATTAAAACTTAGGATATACAATTTTTAATCCTTTTCACAGCCAAAACACTTCTACCTACCCTTTCAAATTCAAATTCTTTTTACTAAACTAACATTTTTTATTTCTTGAGGGGCATTTAGACTAGAAAACCCATATTTCCTTTTTTTTTAATGAAAAAGCTATTCTATACTATCACTTATTTCTCCTATTGATTTAGATTAAACAGTTGAACACTTATTTCTTTTATATATATTTTTTTGAAATCATTTTCAGATTGAAAATTATTTACAATATAGGATCTAAAGGTGATTACTAAGATAAAATATTCAATCACCTTTAGATCCTATTATTTATAGGACCCTAACACCTTCTACCCTTAAGGATGCAACCTTGCTCTGGTTCATCGGTCTACTTGGGGGCAACATCACTACCTAGGCCCAAATGCAACAATCCTTCAATAGAAATTACAGTTCTTAATTTATGTCTAAAGAAACTAAGGGATAAATATTTAGGATTACCTTGGGACCTGGTGAATCTTTAGTAGACTATCAGGAAATGTTTCAACTTAACTATAGGAGGGCCAGTGACACCCTTGATCTTGAATCAGTCAAGTTATTTCTTCTCCAAGGGATTAGGGAGGAATTGTTGGAGACCCTAAATATGCTAATTGGAGGATATATCTATCATTTATCCTATAATGACATCAAAACTGTGTTCAAAATCCACTCCATGGTAGCCAGGAAGAAGGGTAGGGCTAGTCATGGCTTGGCCAGTACCTCTTCTTCCACCTTATCCATCAAAAGTGACATAGGGAACATGTTGGATGATTTAAAGAGTGAAAAATATGATACCTTTGCATTTAAAATGGATATCACGCATATCAAGAGGAAACATGAGGAAGGAGAGACAACCTTAGCTATTTTATTCCTAGATGCACTAGGAGACACCCTAGGAATTAATTTCTTATGAATGTCTTTGAATTATGCTCAGTATGTGAGGAAAACCATGCAATAGAAAAATTCCCTTCTTTACCAGGCCTAAAATTTGTATACCAAGGGATAGAAGGTGAGGCAAAGTAACTTTTCTTCATCAATCAAAGGATGCCTCAAGGACCTCGGCCATACCAATAAGGCATGCAAGGTGCACCTTATTCTTATTACAATTCAAATCAAAATGCGCCTTTGCATCTTTGGTACTCTTCCACTCATCCATCATGGCCCACACCTCCCACTTGGCCTTATGCTCCTCCATATCCTCCTCAACATCTCAACCATCCTTTTCATCCATATCCTCCCTAGCCTCCTTAATGGATAAATCCTTCACAAAGGTGGAGGCCTTCAAGCATGCACAACATGTCTTCAATGGAGAGAGATATTATCCTTCCTATGTTGTGGAGATCCAAGAGATCAAACTTCGGTCTGGGAGAGTACTTCTAGATAACCATCCACATTCCCCACCTGAAGAGCTTGAAGAGGAAAAGGAAGAGAGTTTTCCTCAAGTAAATCCACCTCATTTTCCTGAAAGATTGATCCACCCTAGCCAACACACCCTAGAAGAGATTTAAATTTTCGGAGAATTGAAGAATTTGTGTGTTAAAATACCCATTTTCAAGGCTATTAAGGACGTTCCCATCTATAATAATATTATCAAGGAGAAATGTTTCAAAAATACTAGGAGAAAGAGGAGATGGAAACCCCACCATCAATTTTTTTGGACAATTATATGATATGATGTTTGTGAGAGTGATTCTTCCAAAATACCTAAACCCTGGAATCCCAGTAGTAGATCTGCACATTGATGGCATCATTGTCCCTCATACCATGATTGATCTTGGGGTTGCCATAAATTTTCTGACTAAATAAAACATGCTAAAGCTAAATCTCCAATGGGATTTGAGGAATACCACCATAGTGTTGCAACTTGCAAATAGTTCCATGGTAGCTCCTAATGGATTTGTTGAGGATTTCATGGTATCCATAAAATCTTGGGAGTATCCTACAGATTTCCTGGTTCTCTAGCCCAAAACCAAGTTTAATGGCTACCCTTTAATCTTAGGAAGACCTTGGTTGGCCACTAGCGATGCGTACATTATTTTTAGGGTTGGGAACATGACCATCAATAATGGACCCTTATCAAAGAAACTAATAATGTATCCTCATGTTCAACCTTCTATTGAACATGATCTACCTTTGAGGCTAGAGGATGAGGAGGAAGATGAATTGTATCATACAACACCTTTCCCAACATATACCCTAGATGATGTTATAGAAGGGGGGAAACATGATGGAGATTACCTCATTGACCATATCCTTCATAACCAATCCCCCACTACCATTCCACTTGATGAACTTGTCAGGGAATCTGGAAGTATTCCTTGGACTAAGTTATACTCGGTTGACTCAACTCCTGAACATGTCCAAACTATAGAGTTTGGCCCATCCAGAACCTTAAATATCAACCCCTCTCTCTCTGCCAAACAATAAGAACAATGGTGCAAGATACTGAGAGAACACTTATATGCTTTTTCTTGGGACTATAAAGAATTGAAATGGGTGAATCCCTTGGTTTTTACTCATGATATTTACATCAAAGAAGGATGCAAGTGTGTGCACCAACCTGAGAGGAGAATGAACCCAACCCTTAAGGACATAATGAACGAAGAATTACAAAATTTTCTAGATGGGCATCACCTCTATTCTTAGTCCTAAAGAGGAATGGGAAGTGGAGGATCTGTGTTGATTACATAGAATTGAATAAGGACATAAACAAAGACCATTTCCCTTTTCCCTTCATTGACCAAGTCTTATATGGTCTTACAGGGAAGAATTTAATATCTTTCTTGGATATATTTAGTGGTTACAATCAGATCCAGACAAGACCAAGACAAAACCACATTTAAATATCCTTGGGGTACCTTTTCTTATAGATTCCTCCCATTCAGCCTATGCAATGCCCCTGCCACTTTTCAAAGAGTAGTTTTGAGTATTTTTTATGAACTTTTTCGTGAATCTGTGGAGATCTGCATGGATTTTTTCAATCCTTATGGATGTGATTTCGAGGAAGCCCTCTATAATCTATGTAAAGTCTTGAGGAAACATATTGAAATTAATCTCTCATTGAGCCTTGAGAAATTTTAATTCTTAACGAAGGCAAGGACTGTCCTTGTCCATTCCATATCTCAGGAAGGGATACATGTGGGCCCAAACAAGACTGCTATCATAAAATGGTCCCAAGCCCTAAGAAGAAGAGAGACGTTAGGAGTTTCTTGGGCTTAATTGGTTATTATATAAGGTTGATCAAATATTATAGTAAAGTGGCTTCACCATTATTTAGATTGTTGACCAAGGATTCAGATTTATGTAGGAAAATTAGCTTCCAATAAGCCCGTGAAATATTAAAAGAAAAATTGACTACTACACGCATACTTAAGGGTCACAACTGAGCTCTGCCTTTCCATATCCATATTGATGCATCAAACAAAGATGTAGGAGAATCCTTGGGACAAGTAGATGATAAGTTTCCCTATTCCATTTATTTCGTTGGTAAAAATATGTCTAAGGTTGAATTGAATGTAATATTCCTAATTATCTTTCAGCTAATTGGATTATTAATTTTTTCTTTTGATTAAAAGATAGGTGAATAAGTGGGTTGAGAGACCCATAAATCTCTTTAGTAGGAATAAAACCACTTCTCATGTGAATGTGGGTCATTTTCTTAGTTGAATAAAGCACCCTTAGGTGTGAACAGGGGCTATAGCATGTGGACAAGGTCAAAGTTGACCAAATCAACAACACTGTCATGGAGGGAGTGAAGAATTAAAGGAGGACAACACAGTTAGGATGGAGGAGTGTATGCATGAGAGTAGCATCTTTAATGAGAGGGACCCATAGTGAGGAATCTCACCAAGAATAAAATAAATAGGATGGTAGCCATAGAATGCATTTTGATATTTGATATTATATTGATCTTGTATGAATATTTGCACACTTCAGTTGTTTAATGGAGTATGTTGTGCTATTTACCACAAGGGTGTTCCCGAGCAAGAAACCCACCCTCATCCTAGGGGGACTTTGAGTGCCTACTCAAGAGAGGTATATTGAGCATCATTTACACCATTTTGCATCAAGCCAAGCTACAACCATTATTCTCAATGCAGTCTCCTTCAGGATTGTGCTGTTTTGTAGGGTAGAAGTAGTGGAGGATAAATAGATCCAGTTCTGAGCTTCTTTTCCAATGGAGGGAGCAGCCCTTCATCCGAGAGGCTAGAAAGGAGGATCCTTGAGCATAATTTTATCATTTATCATTAGGCTAAGCTTCTTCCATCACCCACGGTGCAGTTCCCTTCAGAAATTGTGTTATTTTATTGAGCAGTTGCAGTGGAGGGATTAGAGCCCCTGTTTGTGAGTTAGATTTTCAATGAGGGGAGCAACCCTTCATTTGGGAGATATATTGGAGGAGTATCAGCCATTTATACATCATATCAGCCACCTCCTAACAGTTTTCTAGTTGCAGAGCATATTCATCACTAGGGTTGCATTTCATAATTTTTGTATTTTGGGTATTTCCGAAAACCCTTCCTGGGTTGTCTTGGAATAGTGCTAGAAAGCCTAAATCCTTTATCCTAACATTTTATAAGCACCATATCAGTAGATCCATGTGTTTACATCTACAGTAGTAGTAAACCCCAGCAAAAACTACGTTGTCTTAGCCTTCGACATTCTTGTATCACAGTTGTTTTTCATATTTTATGTATTGGATCTCTAGAGGCTTGTTTTTCCTAGCTTGAGTTTCTTTTTCCTCAAGATCTTGTACACATTTGTTGTTATAATGTTTAATATGATGGCTATATGATCTACTTACATTTTATGTGTTGATTTATCACTGCATTTTCCAGTTTATGTTCTATATTCTTGTCTTTTCCATTTTGGAATATTGCAGTGGTATCAGAGCATGATCTCTGGCTCAGCTTCTGGGAAAATACATCTTATGACACAATAAGAAGAGATCCATAATGATGGAGGGAATGAGTTTTGCCTAATTTATTTTTATATCTATGCAAGCCATCTCTAAGGAGGTCAAACAAATGAGAAGAGAGAGGCACAAGGAGACCTCAAGAAGGTTTCAATATGAGGAAGGTGCAAGCACTTCCTATCAGCAACAGAAGAAATCGGTATTGCATAGAGCTCCAAAGCAATCTACTATGTCCAATTTCTTTGAAGAGGAAGGTGAAAGGCATGGAGATGGAGGAAAATTAGATCATGAGACTCTAAGTGATTATCTCATAGAGTAAAAATCTCAATCAAGGGATTTCAAGGAGAATATAACTCCCCAACAATTCATTCAGATCAAAGAAGAACGGAAACCCTGCAGCAGCAATAGGAGAAAAAGTCACAATAGATTTCTATTGTCTACATTTGATGGGTCATCCATAAGCGCATCAAGAGCTTGGAGGAAGAAGTTAGATGCATTCTTCCTACTACATCCAGTAGCAGAAAGAGAACTTTTTGAGATTGCAGCACTGCACCTTGAGGGTGAAGCAAATGTTTGGTGGTTCAGTCATTTGAAACATGGAAGAGTGACTGCTTATGCAGATTTTACTCAAAGGTTGATCAAGAAGTTTGATAAGAGGAAACCAGAGGTAATTCCTATTGATACATTTCCTGACATAGATGAGAAATAACCTGAGGAACCAAGGGGTGATGTCAACATTATCACCCCGAAAGAGGAGCAACTTCCACCACCATTAGCTTCAAGAGTACTTTCATCAGGAGAAGGGACACTTGCATCTTTGCAATATGGTCTTGATCTCTTGACATTAGGAGTCCCATGCATGATCTAGGAGATGCATGTGGAAGAGGAGGCTGATACCAGCACTGGTACAGCAGTAGAGGAGCATCCATCACCATCACCAGCAGTTGGAGGAGTCATTACACCAGTAGGAGGAACCCTTGTAGTTGCACAAAATTTTCCCAAGGATCAACTTATCCAAGGTATGCACATGTTTCCACCCCATATTATTTTAGCACATCATATGGAGAGTTGCAGGGACATTCCATCAGGGAAATTACATGACCAGGGGTTAAAGCACATTACTAATTTGGAGCAGTAGACTATCACTGCGCAGAGGACCCTTGACTAGTTCAAGGAGGAGATGTACAGCCATCCTGGTTTCTCATTATTGAGCTTCACACAACACCTTGGGTTGGAGTGTAGAGTTTTGGAGGATAGGATGAGCATAATCCTAATAAATCCAATGCAGAACTGTGTTTTTAGCATTATATATGACCCTCAGATAGCAGATGCACCATCATGGAGATCAGCAGCGCTATCACTGAGCAACAGTGATGAGTTGGGGGCCCAAATATTATTCGAGCATTTTGATGACCATTATACTTATGTAGCATTGGATAGGCAGATAGTTGATGAGAGATATATTATAATGGATAACATCTCCCATTATTATGATAGATCCTTCTTGATGAGCACCTCACAGCCCAATGATAAGCTTTTGCCTACAACATATTTGGAACCTTATGGGTTCAACTTGGTCATTGATAAGTGGTCTTTATGTAGAGATCTCCTGGAGGTTTCACTTCAGCATATCATGGAGTGCAAATATAGCCATCAGATTTGGGAGGATGGTATTCTTCATTAGATGGATACCAAATTGGAGCATGATAGGAGACACCCAAAATTGGATGGATGGGTGAGGTTGATGAGCAAGGGTTTGGTGAGCCACTTGTAGATCTATGACACAGGGTAGCAGGAGGCATGGTTGTGTTGCCTACTCTTGAAAGAGTTTGGCCATCACATGACATATCCTATGTCAAGGGGTGTGTTATTGTTTGGGACATGGCATGATACTTACATCATGTGGCAACAAGGAATTTGGTTATATTGGGCTGATGTGATATTTTTCATGTCAATCATCATGTTTTTACTCCATGGTATGTATGATGATGATATGAGAAGGAAGAAAGAGTCATTGTTGCTTTGGTTACTCTTGGGAGAGTATGGGTTGATTTTCTCCCATACCTTGCATGATGTTTGAGGGGTAGATGGTGGTACAATCATGGTGCAAAGGGGCTACTCCATAGCCACTGAGGATCAGAAGATACTTCCACCTAGGAAGGATTCTTCCATATATAGCAGCACTCTATATGTGACTTTGGCATTGAGCATGTCAAAGAGGGGAGTTATGAGATGATAGGAGCCTTATCGCAAAAGCCAACAAAGTTGTCACTTGGGAGTATAGATCTATTGATGGAGTGTTTCAAGGATCTCTTCACACATGAGGTACTTGATGTGAAAGTAGAAGATAAGAGGCATAGAGTGGTGGATGGGGTCATCTATTACCAGGATAGGATCTTCTTGACTAGGATCTCCAAGCTCAAGAAGAAGGCTCTACATGCAGCACATGATTTATTCCTTTCTAGTCACCAAGGTCTCATGGAGACATATCCGACCATTATGGAGAGATTCTCATGGGAGGGCTCATCCATGGATATTATCACCAGCTTACTCACAGTACATGGTAAGATTTATGTCTTTGTACTTATTGATCATCTAATAAAGTATTTGCATTCTCTTTCCATTTATATACATTTCATTGCTCCACAAGAGGGAAAGCCTCTATCTGGAATTCATGGTCTTCTTAAGACCAACATCAGTGATGGAGATAGCCATTTCTTTTATGGATTCGGGCAATTATTGTTCTATTTTTGGTATTATCATTTGATACACAATGCCATTTACTACCTTCTAGTAGATGATAAAACATGCACAACTAGAAAATGGTTGGGCGACAACTTGCCACATTATGATCAAAGGCAGCAGGTAGAAAAATTGCATTGTGTCCACTTGGGAAACTATTGGCACCATCCAAAATTTCATATGACACCAAATATCTTTCTCATTTGGATCCCATATTGTGATGATGTCTTATTCACTCTGTGTGGAATAGATTGGGCAAGAAAGGTCCATAGAACCAAAGAGTGGATCTACGAGAATCCAATTTCCTTTTTTCCTCTTGAGGGAAACATTATTGCAACCCAAAATCAGCAGTAGCTCTATACATATCATAAATGGAGAGAGAGATAGCATGGGATGGATAATTCGTTCTATCATGTTCAGCCATATAGCCCATCTACATTGCAAGAGCAAGAGATGGAGGAGTTTTCCTATGAGCTACCATGTTGGAGGGTGATCCATTTGGTTTGGATGATAGCATGGGGATTGGAGCTTCTCATGGGGATAAAGGTCCCTATCGCTTTTCAGATTCCATGCCTCAATAAGGCCTCTAAACAACATATAGTTTCCTCCATGTATATCCCACTTCTTCATGATGAGAGCCATTTGAATTTATCACCAAAGGATAAATTGTACACTTGGGAGGAGAAACTAGGGGACAGATTGATGGGAGAGCATCTTGTTCAGTGGAGGAGATTATCATATGAGGATGATACAGGAGGAGGAGAGGAGGCTTTGCAGTTTTTAAACTTGTATTTTCTTGAGGACAAGCAACATTTGGGAGAGGAGGATTGTAATATTCCTAATTATCTTTCAGGTAATTGGAATATTAATTTTTTCTTTTGATTAAAAGATAGGTGAATAAGTGGGTAGAGAGACCCATAAATCTCTTTAGTAGGAATAAAACCACTTCTCATGTGAATGTGGGTCATTTTATCAGTTAAATAAAGCATGCTTAGGTGTGAAAAGGGGCTATAGAATGTGGAAAGGGTCAAATTTGACCAAAACAACAATGATGTCATGGAGGGAGTGGAAAATTAATGGAGGACATCGTAGTTAGGATGGAGGAGCGTATGCATGAGAGTAGAATCTTTAATGAGTGGGAGCCAGGGTGATGAATCTCGCTGAGCATAAAAGGAAGAGGATGGAAGCCATAGAAGTAATTCTTATATTTGATATTGTATTGGTCTTGTATAACTATTTGCACACTTCAGCTGTTTAACGGAGTTTGTTGTGTTGTTTAGCACAAGGGCATTCCCAAGCGAGAATCCCACCCTCATCCTCGAGGGACTTTGAGTGCATACTTGGGAGAGGTATATTGAGAATCATTTCCACCATCCAACATCAGGCCAAGCTTCATCCATTATTCCCAACGCAATCTCCTTCAAGATTGTGTTGTTTTTCATGGCAGAAGTAGTGGAGGAGAAATAGATCTAGTTCTGAGCTTGTTTTCCAGTGGAGGGAGAAACCCTTCATCCAGGAGGCTAGCAAGGAGGATCCTTGAGCACAATTTTATCATTTAGCATTAGGCTAAGCATCTTCCATCACCCACATCATAGTTCCCTTCAATATTTGCATTATTTTATTGAGCAGTTGCAGTGGAGGGCTTAGAGCCCTTGTTTGTGAGTTAAATTTTCAGTGAGGGGAGAAGCCCTTCATTTGGGAGATATATTGGAGGAGTATCATCTATTTCTACATCATATCAGCCACCTCCTATCAGTTTTCCAGTTGTAGAGCATATTCATCCCTAGGGCTGCATTTCATCGTTTTTGTATTTTGGGTATTTCTGGAAACCCTTCCTGGGTTGTCTTGGAATAGTGCTAGAAAGCGTAGATATTTGATTCCAACATTTTATAAGCACCATATCAAAAAATCCATGTGTTTACATTTACAACAGTAGTAAACCCCAGAAAAAACTACATTGTTTTAGCCTCTGGCATTCTTGTATATAGAGGCTTGTTTTGCCTAGCTTGAGTGTATTTTTCCCCAATATCTTGTACACATTTGTTGTTATAATGTTTAATATGCTGGCTATATGATCTGCTTACATTTTATGTGTTGATGTATCACTGCATTTTCTATTTTAGGTTCTATATTCCTGTCTTTTCCATTTTGGAATATTACATTGAAATACACTATCATTGAAAAATAACTCTTAGTTGTTGTACACTCCCTCAACAAATTTAGGCACTATATCTTTGGATACCAAAAAATATTTCATAATAATCATGAAAATATTGAATATTTGATGAATAATCCTGATGTGAATGCTAAAATAATTATATGGTTGTTATTATTACAACATTTTGATTTGACTATCATTTACAAGCCGATAAAAGAAAATATGGTTACATATTTTTTGTCTAGACTTGCTCTGCCTGCAGGTAATGAAGAGATGGTCGATGATAAACTTCCAGATGAGCACCTATTTTCTATCTCAGTTCTCTCTCTCTAGTTTTTTGACATATAAAACTACCTGGTTGTTGGGAGGTTTCCTCCAAATATTTCATCCAGGGAGAAGAGCAGAATTGTGAAAAAAAGTGCCTCTTTCACTTGGATTGAGGACAACCTTTTCAAAATGGGACCAGATCATATTTTGATGAGATGTGTAAGAGAAGAGTAATTATTTGAAATCCTCTCAGCATGCCATGATGGGCCCTATGGGATTCATTTTTCTGCTAATAGGAAAGATTTTAAATTTCTACAAGTTGGATATTATTGGTCCACTCTCCGTAAAGGTGTAAGAAGGTATACCAGTAGATGTGATAAGTTCCAAAGGATGGGGGAAACCCACACACAAGGATGAGATTCCTTTACAACCTCAAGTGGACTTAGAGCCATTTGACAAGTGTGAAATGGACTTCATTGGGCCAATTTATCCACCATCCGGATAGAGGAGATACATTATTGTCAAAGCGAGTTGAGACAAAGGTTATCAAAGTAGCAATAGAGTAGAAATTGGTTGAGTTTTTAAGGGATAACATCTTCTACAAATTTGGGTATCCAAGGGATATAATCATCGATCAAGGAGCTAAATTCACATCACATTTGATTGAGAATATCTTGAGGAAGCACAATATCAAGCACATAAAATCTATTGCCTATCACCCTCAAGAAAATGAGCAAGTAGAGGTCACGAATAGGGAATTGGAGAGAATCCTCACCAAGGTTGTTAGCAAAAGTAGGAGGGATTGGGCATAAATGTTATTGGAGGCCACTTGGGCCTATAACACCACCTAGAAGACAACCACTGGGTTCACTCCATATGATTTGGTTTATGGGAATAAACACTTCTTTCTATTGAGTTTGAATATAACACTTTGAGAATGGCATCCCAATTGGACTTAGATGTCACAAGAGCACAACAAGAAAGGCTTCTCCAACTAAATGGCTTGGATGAGTTCAGAATGCAGGCTCTCCTCCACACTGAAGTTATACAACTGCAAAGGAAGGTCTAGCATGACAAGCATATGAAGGAAAAATACTTTTCAGGAAGGGGATTTGGCCTTGTTATATGATTCTAGGTTCATAAATTTTAAAGGGAAACTAATGACAAGATGTTTGGGTCCATACCTAGTGTAAAAACTTCATGAGAATGGAGTTTTCTAGATCATAACCATCGATGAGTAAGGGATCCCCTTTATTTTCAATGGTTATAGGTTGACGTTATATAGGAGACCTTTTTCCAAGGTAGAATTCAACAGTACCATGAGCAAAGAAGTCAATGTGATTGGGAGTTTCATGGCTTCCAATCCACAACACACCAAGAAATTTGAAAAAAAAACAAAAAAAGTTAAAAAGGTATGGATGAAAACTTCTATGAGGCATCTGAGGCCAACTCCAGGGTTGGAAACCTCTCTGAAGAAGCCTGGGAGAAAGAAAAAAAAAAAGAGAGAGAGAGAGAAAGAAAAATAATAAATATCCCTAGGTAAAAACCTCCTCTTAGGCACCTAGGGCAGGCATGTGGGTTAAAAACCTCCTCAGAGGCATCCTTCTTGTCTTAAGAAAAAGAAAAAAAAAACACAAGGAATAAGATTATACCATGTCTGCTGACTTTTCTTTTATTTTGCAGAATTATAGACAGTGGCAGATTTCATGGCTACATGCCCACAATTTTCAAGATATCATCCATCCTTCCATCTATCCACCTCATATCCATCATCTTCACTCATGTGAACATCTCTCTCCACCATCCCATCAGCAAAAAAATCAAATTTAACCTCCTCTTTGTGATGCTACCGAAAGGACTTATATTGCTACAGGAAGGTCCTGTAGTGCTACAAGAGGAGACTATAAAGCTACAGAAGGGATATTTGAGGAGGAGGATAGCCCAAAATGAAATCATGGCTATAAGAAAGGATGAATAAGGTTCTCCAATTATTTTCCATCATCCGTCCATCACCCATCCACTCTATTTCACCAAACATTTGCTCAAATTTTCCACATTGTCCTACTTTAAAAAAAAAAAAACACAGAAGCCATCATTTTTAATCCTAAAAGTGTCTACACATCCCTTTCATGACCCTAACACTGTCCTCAAATCCTATCATCATCTCCCTCATCACCCTCATGCATACTGAATCCTCCAAAGGGAAATAAAAGGACTGCTACATGAAGAAACTTCCTCCTGTAGCAGCATGTGCAATCACCACAATTATCCAAGCCAACACTCAAAAATGGAATATTATGTACTTGGGCTCTAATCATTTTTCACATATTTTCATTTCAAAAACACTTAGAGAGAGAAAAATTTTGGTGCCACCAAGGAGTTTCGAACCCCATTCTAGAATTGCAACAGGAGGGAGCTACAAGCAGGGATGCAATTGCAACAGGAGGGTCAAGAGACTTCCACAGGAGGAATGAAAAGATGATAAGGGGCCACAGTGGTTCGAATTGGTCTGTAAATTACCATATACATCTAAGGCTACATAACAAGAAGTAAGTGTCACCATATCCCTGTCCCTTACATCCAAATTGCATGCAAATTCTACTCAGATTCTATAGCATGTGGTAGTTTAATTGTGCAAGTAGAAGGTCTCTTTGAGTTTTGTAGTGGTTGGAGAAGAAGGGATTTTGTTGACAAGGAATTCTAAGCATCATTTTCACTCACTACTACCAGAAAATTAAACATTGTCTCATCATTTAAGCTATAAAAGAAAAAAATTCTCCCTCACATAATTAGAACTAAGGAGATACAATAGAAAAGATGGGAGAATGATTCAATAGGAGGGAACCTGCAGACATTAAAAGGATCCACCTACACACTTATGTGGTAAACATATTTCGAAGACACCAATGGATAGGATTATTTGAGTTGTTAAAGGGGTATGATGATGATATTTCCTTTGAATTTTCCATGCCATTTAATTCCCAAACAAAGGACAATGGCACCATTTTTGTAAGTAGGGAAAATTTTAGGGTCTAATATTCGCAGGTGGGCTAATTTTTTATGTTTTTTCCAAAAAAGAGATTTTCCAATTTCCATTTTTCCTAAAAAATGATTTGCCCAAATTTTATATCCAAAAATTATTTAACCTTAAAATTCACCAAACTTTTATAGAGACTATATAAAAACATTATAAAATTGAATATTTTTACAAAAATATCGTTAAACATTTTATAATTTTCATGTTAGGGACTAGTAATATTCGCCAAGGCTTCAAAAATTTAAGATAGATTTCCATATTTAAAATTTTCCCTATTTGTAAGAGGATTAGCTATCTCTCTCAGCCCTAAAATAATTAGCAAAGTGACAAACCTACCTCTAGGGGTCAAGTGGATCAATGAATAAAAATCCATGAGTGTCACTGCTAGGAAGAATTTCTTCATTTCAAAGGAGAAACATATCGAGGATAAGAATGGGGTCTGAAGAGAATGATTACCTTATCCTTTGTATGAGGTGGCTTACCATATCCTCAAGTACATGTCTTTTGAAGGAATAATGAGTGTGGTGTATGCTTACCACTTAATATTACTTCATGAATTCAGATTCAAGGTAGAATTTCCTCTTCCTCAAAGATTGAGTGTTCCATAATTTCTCCTACAGTCAATTAGAGAGATGAGTCAAAGGCTGAGGGAGGGAAAACACCAGCATCTAGCTCACCATGGCCTCATCAAATTAATAATAATGGATGTCTTTAGAAAATTTATAATCCCTGTCCTATGGGCTAAATCCATAGACATTGATAGGGAAACTTTCATAGGGACACAGACCATTACTCCTAGAGAGACACCTGCCTCTAGAATTGGAGGTAGGGAGGGAAAACAAAATATGAGGAAGGCACAAGAACATAGGAATAGGAGGCAAAAAAGATAGAAGAAGAAGAGGATAGAAAAATAGAGGAAGGAGAAGAAGAAGTTGAAAGGGAAGAGGAGGAGAAACAAGTGGAAGGAACATTAAGTCCTAAGAGAACTCCTTAACCCAAAGTAGTAGAAGGATCACCACATAAAACAATCTTATCTCCAGGAAATACTCAACAGGAAGTATCTACCACCTTAGATACATTAGGCACTCATGTTAAGCCTAAGAGGAAGAGGAAAAGACAAGGCCCCCTATATTTTAAGACTAGAAATCACCATAAGCAAACAAGGGAGACCACAAACTCCCACAAGGGTCCCCGCCACCATTAAAGAATCACCAAGAAAGAAAGAGGAAGTAGGACCCACTCAGGGAAAAATTGAAGAGGTTAGCTCTCCTAAACCTAAATCAAATACACCTATAGTATCTATGAGGATTCCTACCACCATATAAACCACCTTTCAAGTAGCCTAAGACACCAACAAGCCTCTAACAGGAAGAAAATGGGAAGCTACAAGATGGGTAGAGTGTGCTACAGGAGGGGTGGAGTTTTCTATCAGAGGGATAGAATGTGCCACAGGAGGGGTGGAGTGTGCCACAATAACTATAGGAGAAGAAACACGAGCTACAAGAGATAGCATCCTCCCAAAAAAAAAATTGAGAATGGCTCTATAAAGCTCCAAGAGCCTAGTCTACAACCTAGCCTGGAGTCCTATTATAAATTTATTGAAGGAGGAAGAATAATGCCTAGAAAATTTACAATTACACTTATTTATGAGCTATAGATAGAAAGGGGAAGAACCCACATGTGGATGCAGATTTCTAAATCAAAGAATGTGGAAGATTTGGGACTGGTGGAGGAAAGAGTCAATGAGACGGGAAAATAATTGATTAATTTGAGACTCGAGGAGACTATGATGAAAGAAAATCTATAGGAAAAGTATATGAGGTTGAAATATAATTTTCAAGAGAAGGAAAACCAACTTTCTACCATGGAAATTCTCTGTATGGAGGCCCTGCAATGCAAGGAAGCCTTCCAAATATTATGCTCTATTTCTCAATTAGTAATGGCTAAAATATCAAATCAGAACTCTACCTCAACATGGTTCTCTTCCCTTTCAAAACTAAATATAGTTTATTGAGTTTTTCAAACAAGCTAGTATAGTGGATAAGGCAAAGATGGTTGAAATTACATGCATAATATCATCTTGAAAGATATGAACCACTGGGATCCCAATTCAAGTCTAGGTAACATACAGTTGATGCCTTTTGCATCTTGGTTAGCACGTGAGGAGATAAGGGCCGAGGAGGTGAAAAGTGTAATGGAAAAAGAGGAGAAGGAACATTTATACATAATATCTAAGCTAATGAGCCCCAAGGTTTTCATTAAGAATCATAGCCTCATCTCTAATGATGTTTTTTTGGCACCCAAGTACATTGAAACCCAGGAGCACTCCATTCTTCACTTTGAAGATACCTTTAGTTGCTAGGAGAAGACAATTTGCAAGCTTTCCAGAGGAGATGGCATGCTTTACCACTCATTTTGAAACTTAGAGAATACCACTCTCCTGAAAGGTTGAAGAATTCCTTGGAGAAAAAATATTCTTCAAGAGAGAAATGAAGAGAATGAGGATTCAATGGATAGGTCTGAAATTCAATCCACCTTTTCTTCTAGGCCTATAGGAAGGAAACAACCAAGAAGAAGAGCAGAGGGAGTGGATTGAGGCAGATAAAAATGCATGATTTTACTCACCAGAAGGCACTCCATCTAAGTTTCCTTGGGATGTCAGGGAGGCCACCAATGCCATGAGAGAAGTGCACATGGATGACTGAGTTGATCAGAGGATTAAAAAAAAATCATTAGGGAGTGATGATGAGGCTCATCAATAGGTATATTATAAGGGTAATGATGCCATCCCCCAACTTCAGAACTATCTCTTTCTCACATTTATTTACATTTTTAGTTATATTATACTTATTGAGAAGGATAAAAATTGTTTGTCATATCATGTAGCCTAATGTAGTTTTATTTCAGGTAATGGAGCTTTTTTGAGATATTTTACATGGAGGGGCACGAAGTAGAAAACAAGGAGAGAATCCAGGTGTTTGTCCACCTCCTTAACTCCCTCAATCAGCCTAAGATTACAACATTATGTCTCTCATCAGCTCAAGGTCATTGGTAGTAAAGCCACTATTAGTGCAAGTGGGAGTAATGAAGAGAAATATCCAGCATTCTCGAGTTGAAGGAGAAAATCATTCCTATTTTCTAGGGAGATGCTAGCAGCTACCATCTTGTATAAATAAATGAGAAGAAAATCTCATTAGGATTTGAGTTTTGATTTTAGCTAGGTAGATATTGATCTCAAGAATTTGGAACTGTTATTTTGATTTTCATCTTATGTATTATAAATTTTATTTGATGATAATGAGAAGTTTCTTACTGAGTTATCATTGATTTAGTTCCAAAGGGTTGAGGCTCTTGGGTTTGGGCCCAACCCAGTGGCTTAGGTTCCTCTTATGTATTTTTATTTTTCTTAGATTAAAGTATTCCTTATTTTCTTTAATTTCAGTAGAGAATAATCCATCAAAAACTGTGGTTGCAACCTCTACTTCACCTCTCTTGTGTGAGCATGAGTGGAAGGATTCACCACCACAATTCAAAAGTATTATGTTTATGATTTATTTGAAATATATTTGTGTTATTTGTCTTGTATTACATTTGATTTTTGTATATTATAATTTATTTTAATTATTATATCGTAGTTCTAGAATAAAATAGATATAATTTAAATTCAACTCTCTTTTTCACCATCATTTATCTCATTTTTTCAATAATAAAGGGATGCATGCATGTGATGATTGCACGGTTGTGTGGATTTGTAGGAAATGGCACCTTTACCACTTCCATATTGAACTCCTTCACCTTCTCTAGTCACCTCCAAATTCTGTCCTAAAAACCCAGTTTCATAAATTCATGTTGCCTAGGTATAGTTAGAGCAATCATCCTAGTGAAAGACACACCTTTGAAAGGATATGAGCTTGGATAGGGGGTTAAACTAGCCTTCACACATTTACCCCAACCTCCATTAACCTCTCCATGCCTTCAAGACACAATTTTTACCTTCAAAACCCTCTCGGAAGCCCTCCTATAGCATTACATCCCTCCCATAGCAATACAGGGCTCCTGTAGCAGACACATGTAGCAAACCTGTAGGGTCTATTTTCTTCATTAGTTTAGATCCCCACTGTAACTTTGACTTAATCTAGATGAATGATGACCCCCAGTTGTGATGTTGTGATCAGGGGAAGATCCTAGGCCACTCGAAACCTTCCTTCACTTCACTGCAAAAATAGAGTAGAGTTAGTTTCATTATCACATATTTGATGCAAATAGATTACTGATTTACAAAGAAAAGTGAGCTAGGAATATGGTACATGAAAATTTGATTGGTATATTCATGAATTATTTAATAGAAATTAACTTCCCTTCTGCAAGTAGATCTAGTAGTTTGGTGAATGTTACAAGTAAAATAGATCTCTTTTTGCAAGTAGTTTATCCTTTTCCTTTTCATGAATTGATTAGTTAGAATTTGCAAGTTAAATTCAATGGAATTTTTCCTTCATAGTTAGAAACATATTTTAATTGCACTTTCATTAGCAAGATTTAATTTTAGTTCAGTAGGAGGAATGGTCTTGGAGTAATTTTTATCTAATGGCATAGTTAAAGGTGGCATGAGTAGAATCCCATCTACCATGCGTATAGCATTGTCACCTCTAATTTTGTATAAACCTTGGTTTGATAAATAGAGTTGAGTAGCCCTTGGGAGTCGCAACACTCTTGGTACAATACTAGGGCTCACCAGTCCTACGTTGCAAAATTATATAATTCTAATTGAAGGTTTACATAAGTATCCAATGATTTTATACATGTTTAATTCCCATTTCAAAGTTTTTTAAATGCTCCCTCCCACCCCCTTGGTATTCCTAGCAGGATAGGAGGTGTTACTTTCAACTAACCAAACCTTCATGGTCTCACTATGGAAATTTGGTTACAAATTTCCCTCTCTACAAAATTTTATGTCTTTAACGTTGGACAATTCCATCACATTTAGCTCATCGAGCACTTTCTATCGATATAAATTTTACCTCAATCTAACTCCGAAATTGAAAGTTATGCCCCTTTAAATATTACTCAATTAACCCTTTCCACACAATAAAATCACTGCCATGTGGTTCCCACGTGATCTTAAAAATATATTCATGGCACTTACCACATCATGCTATCTCGTGGTCCCCACTAAGCATGTCCTCATTGTAAAAATTGTGAATTCTTTTGTATCTTATACTAAGAGTTATCCGGACATACACACAATTTTCACTATGGTAAAATCCTTGCACACCTAGACTCTTAGATTACCACTTTTCAACAAAAATATCCTAATCCGGATTGGATCAGTATATTGTTTTCATCCATATTTATTCATTTTGAGTGGAAAAAGTGGAGGAATTAGCTCACAGGACCGTTTTTACCGGCAGGACCCAGTTTGGAAAAATGCAGTCTGAAACCTTCTTGAGCATTTTGAGGTATCAAACGAAGTTTTTTGGGGACAAAAATTCTCCACTTTAGCATGCACCATCATAAGAAGCATGTCAATTGAATTTCATATGAATAAATCATGCCACTCAGAAGTTGACCTTCATGTTTTCACACTTATGGTTTGGCAGGATGTGGTACCATCCTCCATTATTCATGGAAAAGGGGCTAGCCACATGACTATGATGTAAAATACTCCGCAATATTTTATATTATAACTCTAGTTAAGATTTGATGTATTCAAATTAACCACTAGTAGGTTATCAGTTTGTGTTATAACCAGACCACTAGGAGGAATAGGAATTCCATTCTTTCGAATGAATTTTGTTCCATATTTGAGAAAAGATAGCCAGGAGAGTTAGGAGGTAGAGCACACAAAGATGGTATGTGCACACTATAGCATCCCATGAGCCACAATAATTACTTCCTTTTACCTGCAGCCATATTTCCAGAAAAAGAAAGAGAGCGAAGTTGCATCACCTTCCAGTTGTGTTTTCTCCCAAAAGGGTTTCCTAGAGAGAATATCTTGTGTCTTATGTGTTTGTGAGATATTATTTTGTCATTTTATACTTTTCTACATAATTTCCATTCGCATGAATGCACTAATTATATTTAAAGATAAAAATGTAGAATTTTAATAAAACAGTAATAGTGTAAAATTTCAATATTTTAATATATTATTATCATATTTGTTATGACGAATTGTCCAGTGGAATATCCAGGACATTTTATGGATCATATCTATACCTGAACCATATCTAGCCTTAAATCTATTTGGCCTTAGACCACATCTAGAGCTCCAATAGTTGCATTGTGCCCACACCCTCGATTGTCCCACACTCTCAGAGATATTCCCCACATGTGAAGTGATCCAATCTCATGTCAATCATTTTCCAAATGAGACCAATTCTATATTTCATATGAAACCTTACTTTTTAGTAAATGTTTCTCCAAGCCTTTAGGTTCCCAAATGGGCCCCGCCCCAATTATCACCTTTTTTACTTCCTCTACGACAAATCTGGAGTAGTTCAGAATTTGGTGCTTCTACAAAATGCACTAGTGCAACAAATTCTCACATACATACACTAGTCCCAAAACATATCCAACCTAGATATAAAGTCTTATTGGAAGTGTATATATTCCCGGATACAATCTTGATTTCTAAAATCTCATGTCAATCATTTTCAAAATGAGCCCAATTCTAGATTTCATATGAAACCTTAAATTTTAGTAAATGTTGCTCCAAGCCTTTAGGTTCCCAAATGAGGCCCGCCCCAATTATCACCTTTTTTACTTTCTCTACGACAAATCTGGAATAATTCCAAATTCGGTGCTTCCACAAAATGCACTACTACAACAAATTCCCAGATACATATGCTAGTCCCAAAACATATCCAACATAGAGATAAAGTCTCATTGGAAGTGTATATATTCCCGGATACAATCTTGATTTCTACAATGTTTAGACTTATAATTTCTAAGATATTTCAGTGACTTCATCCAAGATTTCCTTGAATCCTAGTGTTGCTCAGAAGACTGTTAACCATAGGAATGAAACCCTCATTCCACATTAACATTCCATAAAGATACATGTTATAAATATTGAGAGGGGGGCTGAATCAATATTTCTTTCAATTTTTATTTTATGGTAGTTAATATTTTTATCATGAAATTAAAAAGCACACAAGAGATTAAAAATATATATATATTGATCAAAATAGTGAGGACTCGAATCATGTTTTACAAGAAATCAAGCTCCAAGCCTTTCAATAACTCCAAGATCGAACTTGTTCAAATCAAACTTTTACAAGAAATACTTACTTCAGAAAGAGCTCCAAAATTTCTTCAATAATGCTCCAATATTTCCTTCAATAAATATTCAAAAAGGATTCTCCAAAGGTTGTATTCAATAGGTTTCAGTAAATTATTCAACAAGGTTGCTTCAAAAATGTCTTCAACAATGCTTTAACAAGACTACTCCAAAGATGTCCTCAAAAATATTCAATAATGTTTCAACAAGGTTTCTCAAGTATGCTTCCAAAATTTCACAAAAAAATCTTCAACTACTATTCCAATGATGACTTCAAGGTCTTCAAATATCTGTTCTAAAGACTCTTCAAAATTCCCTCAAAATTTTCTCTAAGAATGTCACTAGTCTTCTCCACAAGGTTGATCCAATAATTCCAAGAAATATTGCTTCTTGTAAGTCAAAACATTATTTAATAAGCCCAAGGGCCTACCAATATTTACTACACAAATATAAGTATTTTTCGAAGTAGTTTTTTTATGGACTCAACTACAAAAAGGGACAAATATTGAGTTCTTTTGGCCTTATGGTTGACCTTTAGAGGTATGAAAAATTGAGGTTTGTTCTAGCCTCAGGATCGAGCCACAAAGGGCCAAAAATAGGATCTTCTTATGTCTGAATTATATTCATACTTTTCCTCAGGGCCAAGCTATAGAGGTATGCTCCTAGTCTCGAGTTTACAGGATTGTCAAGAGGGTGAAATTGTGTCTTTCAATGTCAAGGTCTTCTTCAAAATGAACCAAAAAATGGTATTATTACTTCTCTAAAAATAACCATAAAAATTATAACAAAAAACTAGAAAAAAAATAACCTTGATCCCTCATCTTTCCTCCTTGAACATCTCCTTAGTTCACGAGTTGTGGACTCATTCACTTTCTTGCTTTAGAACAAATGTCTTATGTGTATGCTTGACTGAATTGGATGGTTGTAATGAGGTGCCGCAACTTCTATTTATACGTGTTTGACCTTGTTTTCAATAAAAATGTATTTTTGGAGAGGGCTCGACTTATGCTCATGTAGATCGAATTGTAGAGGAGTTTAAAAAATTATTTTTCCACATAGAAAATCATTTATCCTCATCATAAAGGAGTGAGGAGGCATGCTATATCTCATTGGAAATGGCTTGGAGTCATATACAAACCTAACTAATTATTTCCTTGAGTTGGTGTCTCATTGACATCAATAAAAAAAAAAATTCAAATGATCTCCCTCTTTGTTATTGATGGCAAAAACCTCCTCATATGTTTCTCCATCTACCATTGTGCTTTTGTTACTCCCCCTATCATCATTTTTCTCCCCCTATCATTATGCTTCTCCCCTTTTCTTCGTCTTCCTCCCCCTTTTACATCAATAGAAAAGTGATGCTCTAATGGGATGTGAGAGAGATGACCCCCATATTTTGACAAAGATATTAAACTTCTTCTTGAGGTATGGGTTTTGTGAATATATATACAATTTGTTTCTTATAGTTGACATACTCCATTTTGATGTTATTCTCTGTAACCTTTTCTTGGAGGTAGTGATTCATAATTGGGATATGTTTTTTCTTTGAATGCATGACTGGATTCTTCGAGAGGTTGATTGCTCTGGTGTTGTCATATTAGATGATGATAGGATGATTTTTTTCTATGTTGACATACTTCAAGGCTTCCTTCATACATATTATTTTTGCACAATAATCTATTGTTGTTATATATTCGGCTTCAGTTGTGGAGAGATATATGGATGATTATTTCTTGCTAACCCAAGATATAAGACAATATCCCAAGAAGAACGCATTCACACTAGTATTCTTTTGATCATCAACGCTTCTTGCCCAATCTACATCAATATATGTTTTCAAGGTAATATTTGTGCTCTTAAGGTACGATAATCCAAAATCAAGAGTACATTTCAGGTATCTCAGTATTCTCTTTACATTTATGATAAGATATTCCTTAGGGGTTGATTGGAATCTTTCCACCGTTCCTACTACCTTCGTGATATCTAGTTATGGAGTTTCTAGATATAAAAGTGATCCAATCATTGATTTGCAAATGGTAGCATCCACCATAGGATATTTTCCATTCTTACTTAGCTTGCAAGTTGTAATCATAGGTGCGCTCACAATAGCACATTCTTCCATCCAAAATCGCTTAAGTATATATCTGAGGTATTTTTCTTGTGATATGAACATACCTTCTTTGGTTTGAGTTACTTGAAATCCAAGAAAGTAAGAGAACTCACCAATCATTGACATTTCAAATTATTTGACAAGTTTTGGGAAAATCTATGACTCATTTCATAATTTTTTCTCCCAAAAACTTAGATCATGCACATATACCAGTGTGATTAAAAAAAATTCTCTGTCCATATTCATGTAAATATTGCTTCTTGCAACTCCTTTATTGATGACTTGTTGTTGAATATAGTGATCAAGTATAGCATACCAGGATATTGGTTCTTGATTTAATCCATACTAGGCCTTCTTCAATTTTCAAACAGAATATTTTCCTTATGTTAAGCCGAACCTTTTTTGTTGTTCCATGTATACGTCTTCCTTTAGGTCCTTGTTTAGAAATGTTGATTTTATGTCCATATGAAATCATTTTAAGCCTTTAGAACAATAAAATGATAAAAGAATCCTTATAGCTTATAATCAGGAAACAAGAGCGAAGGTTTCTTCAAAGTCAACTCCTTCAATTTGAGAGTACCCTTTGTACACCAACCTTGCCTTGTTTCTGATGATTTTTCCATTCTCATTCATTTTATTTTTATACACCCACTTGATTCCTATGATATTCCTATCCTTTGGACAAGGTACTAGCTCCCATGTTCCATTATTTTAAATTTGATACATCTCTTCTTCCTTTGATATTATCTAGTGAGGATCCTTACTTTCTTGAGAAAAATTTTCTAGTTCTATCGTGGATAGTAGGGAAATATCATTCCTTTTTGGTGTATTTTTCATATTTCTTTGAGTTTGCATTCCATCATCTAGATCACTAATAATTTGATCTTCTATATGATGATTTTCAATTAACTTTACCCTTGATGGAGTTTGATATGGTTCTTTTTTATTTTCCTTCTCCTTTTATTATTTTGTACCATCTTCTTATGGATCTCCAAGAATAGGATCCATTGATTTCAAATTATTTTTTTGGAAGAGTCTTTTCAATATTTACGTCAATACTTTCAACTACCTTTCACGGAAAATTGTTGTAGCATTTGTAGGCCTTACTTCTTGTAGAGTATCTAAGAAATATTCCTTCGTTAACATCAATATCTAACGTTCCTGGTGAATCATCATTGATCTTCATAAAACACTTACTTCCTCTAAAATATTTCACTGAAGTAGATATTCCTTTCCATAATTCACATGGATTTTTGTCATTATTCACCCAGATTTGTGCCCTATTCATAGTATATATTGTTTCTCCAGCTACATCTCTCCAAAATTTAGGTTGTAAATCAGTTGTTAATAGAATTTTTATTGCAGTTCTTATACATATATGTTCATTATTTCAACTACTCCATTTTTTTGTGGAGTCCTAGCAACAAATAGTTCCCTCTTGATTCCATGTTTTTTACAGAATTCATTGAATTCCCCTGAGGTAAATTCGCCACCTTTATTTGTTCTTAAACATTTGGTTTTTGACCCACTTTCATTTTGAACTACTGCTTTGAAGGTTTTAAAAAATTCTTGTGCTTATCACTTAAATATTATGAAAAATACCCATATCATTCTAGTATGATCATATATAAATAATATAAAGTACCTTTATCCTTGTATAGTTGGAGTTCTAGTTGGCTCGCACATATTTGCATGAATTATTTATAGAGGCTTGGATGATGAGTATTTTGTTATCTTGAAGTTTCTCCTTGTTTTCTTTCCATGTTGGCATGATGCAAAATTAGTCTTTTTAGGTTTTAAAATTGTGGGGACATTTATTACTACTTGATTTTTTCTAATATTCACCAAATTATCGAAGTTTAGATGTCCCAATCGCCTGTGCCATAAGAAAATTTCATCTACTTGACTTATGTCACATTTTTCTTCTAGAATTTCATTAAGAATGTATAAATTATATGTTGTTCTTACTCCTCTCCTACCAATTTTCCTAAAGATGATCTCCTTATCTCATAGACCTTGGAATGGAAGATGAGATCATGAACCTGATCACATATTTGGTTGAAAATTATAATATTATGCTTGGGTCTTTCTAAATACAGTTCATTTTGTGCTTTTCCCTTGCCATTGATAAGGATCATTATGCCTTTACCAATAATTTTATCAAATCCACTAACAAAATTCACATTTTCATCCTTATTTTTTAGCAATATGAACTTATTTTGATCACCAGTCATGTGCCTAGAACATTCACTATCTACAAACCATTTTTTTCCTCATTTTGTGCACACAAATCTAGGCCATCATTTTCAGGGGTTGACTCTCTACTCTTCCTTCTCCATACCCTTTCTCTTGGTTCTAGTGGAAAATTTTGTGCTTCATGACCTAGATTATTAAATTTGGAGCATTCTAGGCTATATTTTGAAAGAGGATCAAATGAATTGTAAGTCATAACCTGGTTTTTTCTCCACGAATCTATAGCCTTATTTTGGTATTTGGTCCCATACTTTCTTAACTAAACATTATTACCTCCATAAGCCTTGCAATGCTTAGCCTAATGACCAAGATTTTTACAATGGAAATAATGACCATGGAAAATATTTTGATACATGTTAGTAAAAGCTTGTATTGATGTGAAATTTCTTTCTATATAAGACAACTTCTCATTTCTTGGATTATTATGAGGAGGTCCCTTTGGTGTGTTAAACTACTTCTCACTTTTTAGATGATTGTGAAGAGCATCAACATATATTTTTGGTTCTTATTCATGATGGATACTAGTGTTCTCCTTTGAATTAGATGATTCACCTATATAGACAAATCTTGATTTGTCATGTTTTGGTATTTTAGTGCTAAGGATGATATCTATGGTTTGATAACTTTTCAAGCTTTAAATTTTAACCTTATCCAATTCCCTTTTTAGTGAGACAAATTCAGCTTCTAATTTCTCGCGGGTATATTTTTTGTCATCGATGAAGGCCATGAATAGTACTTCTCTTCTTCCCGCATAATCATCATCTTCATTAAAATCATCACTGCCTTTCACGGAAGATAAACTATTTTGTTTGATCCTTTCTTCTTGAATGATATTTTCTTAGGTTCATCTTCATTAGAATCATCATTTTCTTGTTTATAGAAGAAATTATTTTTTTTGAACCTTCCTTTTTGAAAGACCTTCTTTTAGGTACATCTTCCTCATCATTATAATCCTTGAAAGGACACTTTGCAGCATAATGTCCTATTTTCCACATTTAAAACAAATGAGAGGGTGCTTACCTTTGATATTGGATCCTTTCTTTAGCTTCTTGAAAAATTGTGCCACTTCTATTTAAATATCATAATCATCACTATTGCAGTCACAACTCTTCCCCTTGCTTGATTTTTGTTTTATTCTTTGAAAGTAGATTATTTCTGAGTCTAGTTTCTTGTTCTCATTTCATATACAATAATAATTTGATGAATCACATCCATTTTCAAGTCATTCAAGTCTTTTATTCCTCTATGGCACTGATTTTGGGATCAAAGAGTTCTGGAAGTGATATTAGAAATTTTTGTACAATTATCTTCTCTTTGATGTCTTCACCTAGTCCTTTTAGAGAATGAAAAACTTCATCTACCCAAAGAAAGTAAGAAGTAATGTCTTTTTATTCATTCATTTTGAGACTTTCAAATTTTCTTCTAAAGGTTTGGTCTTTGCCTTTTTTTCTTTATCATCTCCTTCATACATGTTAATGATCTTGTCCCACATCTCTTTATTTGTTTTAATATTCATCACTTTAGTTAATTATGAATCTAAAAGACCACTTGCTATAGAATTGAAAGCCTTTGCATTTTCCACATATGCTTTCTTTCCATCAAGATATGTTGGAAGAGGAGATGGGATCTTGTATCAATATGTGACATATGGTTGAGCTTTAACTCTAAAATAAATTAAGTAGAACTTCTTTATAACTTTTCAAAAGGTAAAATTTGTTCCATCAAATTGGGAGGCCCTAGAATCTTCTTCCAACTATTAGGTTATTCTTTGAAGAATTTGGATCTAACGACAATTCCTGGAAATAATGAGAGGAGGGGTGAATAAATATTTCTTTTAATTGTTATTTTAATCAAATTAATATTTTTATCCCAAAATAGACTAGAACATAAGCAATAAAACAAAAAATAATTTTGTTGATCAAAATAGTGAGGAACCCAATCCTCTTTTACAACAAATAAGGCTCCAACATGTACGAAAAAATATTTTATGTTTTCAAGGCCCCAACGTTAATTAAATACAAGCTCAGACTTGGTAAAAATGACGACTCCAATCATATCAACAACTTCCAAGCGCCAACTTGGTAAAAAATAAGGACAATCCTTTCAACAACTCCAATCTCCCACTTGGTCAAACCAAAATTTTACAAGAAATTCTTACTTCAAAAGGGCTCAAAAATGTATTCAATAATGCTCCAATATTTCCTTCAATAATGCTTCAACAAGGTTGCTTCAAATTATGTCTTCAACAAGATTCAACAATTATTCAACAAGGCTCCTTCAAATATGTCTTCAACAAGCTTAAGCAATGCTTCAACAACGTTGATCCAAGCATGGCTTCAACAAGCTTGAAAAATGCCTCAATAAGGCTTCTCAAGTCTGCTTCCAACACTGCACAAAAAAAACTCTTCAATTGTTATTCCAATGACGACTTCAAGGTCTTCAAATTACTGTTCCAAAGAATATTCAAAATTCCCTCAAAAATTTCTCCAATAATTTCAATAGTCTTATCAACAATATTGATACAATAAGTCCAAGAAACACTACTTCTTCCAAGTCAAAATCTGATCTAATAGTCCTAAGGTTCTACCAATAATTACTCCACAAATCTTGGTTATGTTCAAAGTAGTTTTTATCTGGACTGAACCACAAAAAGGACTAAATACTGAGGTTTTTCTGGCCTTAGGGACAAGCCTAATAGGGTTGAAAAACTAAGGTTTTTTGTAGCCTCAGACCCAAGCCATAGAGGGACGAAAACATAATCTACTACATATTTTAATTGTATTCATAATTTGCCTCAAGGTCGAGCTACAGAGGTAGGCTCCTAGGGTCAAGGTTGTAGGATTGTCTATAGGTTGAGATTGTGTCTGTCAATGTCAAGTTCTAATTCAAAACAAACCATATAAGGGTGTGATTACTACTCCAAAATGAACCACAAAAAGTAAAACAAAAAAAAATAACAAATATACTTAATCCCTCATCTTGTCTTCTTCAATAGCTTCTTATTCCACGAGTTGTTAACTCCTTCACATTCTTGCTTCAGATCGAATGTCTTCCTTGTATGCTTGACTGAGTTGGATCATTGGAATGAGGATCCACAACTTCTATTTATACTTTTTTGGCCTCATTTTTAATAGATACGCCTTTTGGGAGGGGTCAACTTATTCTGATGTAGGTTGACTTGTAGAGGAGGTCAAACATTAATTTTTCCACATAAAAAAACCATTTCTCCTCATCAGAGTGGAGTGAGGAGGCATCTTATATCTCATTGGAAAGGGCTTGGAGTCCTCTACAAGCCTAAATAGTTATTTCCTTGAGATAGTGTCTCATTTAACATCAATAATAAATATTTTCCCAACAATAAATAGTCTTAATAAATCAATAAAACTATTAAATTTCCTATTAAGAGGAACATAAACAAGACAAGCCATGGCCTCACTGCCCTGCAACTCAAATACAATAGAAAAAATATTATTTCCTACCCAAAAATGGATCCCACACAATACTATCAAATCAACTAATAAAACATGTGTTGTATCATTCTCATCCCTTTACTAGGAAAGATCATCTACAATATTAAAAAATGTGAAGTTGGGTTACACTTTTTACCCTTAATTGAGAAAAAACTTTCATTTTTTTCAGATCTTCAACTTTTTGCAAGCTAAAACAATTTTTCTGTTTAGAATTTCATTTTGCGATAAAAATAAAAGGTGTCAGAAATTTTGTTAGCTTTCTATTACTTATTTTTCAGAATTTTTTTATACACATTTGTTACATCAACTTAGCGTTTCTTTGAGTGTGTGTTTTTTAACAATCAGCAGATTCATAAGAAGTCATGTTAATACGCAATGTTGTATTCTTTGAAAATTTGTGTTTTTGAGAAACAAAATGTGTTACAACAATCTAGATAGAGTCTACTTCGGTTTCATCATATTTACAAAGAAAATGGATGCATATCGTAATTACTAGAATTTTTTGAACTGGTCCAATATGAAAAACTGCATATTTTGAATATGTTTCACGATGCAAGAAATTTCTTAACATATAAGTTATAAACTAAAAATCTAAAAGCAACCCATTAGAGACAACGAACCAATGTAATGTACGATAATTTTTTCAATTTTTTTTACAATGTATTTTGGAAGATACAGAATTTTGATTTCACTGAATCACAATGACCTTCAGAAATTGTTTGCATCTGTTTTATTACAAAATTAATTAAAATTAGTAAATATTTATGAAATTCCATGAAAGTTATATTTCCTGAAAGTAGATTCAATTCTGAAAATGCTTGTCTTGGTTCTGACACTTAATTTAGAATGTTTCATGGATTTTAGTCACTCCAAAGTTGCAGAAACGTATTCAGGGCTTGGCTCTGCGTAACTGGTGATGTGTTAGTTTGGTCGAACTCTTAAACAAAGTTCGGCTGAACTGTTTTTTGCGCCAATGGCATGTTAAATCAAACGACAAAGTAGTTCAACCGAACTTTTACTTAACTTTACGTTGGCTGGAAAGTACCACCGAGCCCCTCCAATAAAAAATTTCGTGACAATATAAATTGCCGCAAAACCATTCATTATTTTCGCATATTTTCGCACTTTTGGTCTGATTTTACAAAAGTCTTGATCTGATTTTGCAAAGAATTGTTTTGGGTTGAAGGAATTTTCTTGGAAGTACATTCAAAGGACTTCAAGGGAACTTTCTTTGAGACATATTATTTTCGTACATTTGATTTGATTTTGCAAGGAATTTTTTTGGGTTTAAAGAATTTTCTTGGAGGTACATTCAAAAGACATTTCTTAGAGGTATGTGATACAATTTTTTGGGATTTTTTTTTTTAAAGTATGGATTTGGGATTAATTTCGAAAGGACATTTTTTGGTTTTGGGTTGAAGTAAATATTTTACAATGATTTTTTAAAATGAGTTTTTGTGTAACTTTTTAAATGAAATTTTTTTGTAGGACTTGGAAGGAAATATTTTGAACTTCATTTCATTTTTATAAGACATTTTTTTCTTGAATTTTTTAAAGTAAGTGTTTTGGATTGGAGTATGTATTTTTTGCAAAAATTTTAAAATGAGTTTTTTTTTAAATTAAATCTTTTGTGATGTTTTTTTAATTGAGTTTTGTCTAAATTTTTGAAGGAAATTTTTTGAACTTCATGCTCTATTATCATGGGAAATCGAAGAAATTGTACGAGAAAATATGATCGAAAAAGAGACCCTAAGGAACGTAGAGAAGAGACGAGAAAATCTTGCAAAAAAGATAGAAGCACTCTCAAATATTGAAGGGGAAAATCAACCTCAACTAGAAGTTGAAACATGTATGTAAATATAAATATTATGATTTTGATATATTTAAAATTTTCATAGTGTAAAATGTGAAGCTTAATTTTTATTTGATGAACTAATTTGAAAAATATTTTGCAATGTAAACAAAGAGAGATATTCCTCAAAACATTGATGATGAGATACAAAATTTTGAAAGAGAAAGTGAAAGAGATATTGAACCAATGATTGAAGATGGTGAAAATGATGAAAGAAATTCAAGTGAAGAAATTGAATCACAAGGTATGTATATATATATATATATATATATATATATTGAACACATGCACGTATTATTGAAATTATACATATATTTATTAATTTAGTTATTTATTGAATATGTGAACTTATTATGTACTATTCATTCGAATATGTACAGATGAAATCAATGTCGATGACGAGATGTTAGAAAATGTTGACACTCACACATATGGAGATAAAAAAGCTGACCATTATATACGATATCGTGTTAACCGCATTTTTGAGAAGTATTTCATAAAGTAAAATGTGACAGTTCAAGCCCAAATGTTGAAAGGTCTCCTATCATTAAGGAAATTAAAAGAAGCTACGACTTTATTGGGTATTTGAAAATCAACCAAAGATAAAAAAAATTAAAGAAAATGTGATACAAAATATAAATAGTGCTATACATTCAATTAAAATATCTAGATAGGAAAATGTTTTAGTTGTACGTAGAGCAATACATATGGCAGTGGTTTCAACAAGTACTAAAGAGAATCGCTTGGTAAAATCTATGGCACGAGCATTAGGAACTTGGCAAAAAACTTTGCACAAACATCGAAAATTTCAGTTGCAAATAGATGTAAATGATGAACTTGCTTGTTGGAGAGCTATTTGTAGGAGACCATATAAAGATAGACTTGGAGAAAATGTTAAAAAATATATATATGAATATTGGAAGAACAATTCGCGTGTTTCGCCAACTGCAAGGCATGTGATGCGAAGAAGAATAACACGAAATCAGTACAAAGAACATGAAAAACATTTCTTGGAAACCACTCAGATAGAGTTGTTCAACAAGTTCAAAGAATAGAATCATGAAATTCATGTTTCAATCAGTGCTTTTGTTCAATAAAAACCATGGTATGTAAAACCTATCACTGTATGCAACACTTGTTGTTGTCATTATCATGTGGAATTTGAGTTATATTATGACACATTCCTTGATTTTGGTAGAAAATTTTGGAAGAATTAACCTCCTCCTTCCACTTTCCGTGATTTCATATCTCAAATTCTATGTGAAAGAGAAAGCGATGAACTAGTTTACGAAAAGAAATGTGTTGGTGGGAAAAAATGCGATGATTGTGGAAATTTGACTAAATTTCAAAACAAATATCATACTGATATAAATTATCAATCATTTTCCAACATGAAATTGAAATGGAAGAGATATGAATATATCCATACATCGATTCAAGGTGCAATAGTGTTAAAAGAATTGAATTACGAGAAGAAGAATTTTTTGTGATAGACTTTTTGAGAAAGTTTGAGGCAGAAATTTACAAATACACCAAGCATTCCCATAGAGCTCAATGGCAAGACTTGTAATTCAAAAAATCCCAGGAATTTTTTCCACCAGGGACCATTTTGTCAGTAATTGATTTTGCAGAAAACTACACATTTGTTCCACAAAAGAAATTCGGAGTGAATACTATCATTCTGACCAAGTCTCCATGCTTGTCCATATTCTATATAGACATGCTGAACAAAACGTCGATCATATAGAAAACACCAGTGAAAATCGACATATTATTAAAGAATATCACTTTTATATCAGTGACGATCATACACATGATACATATTTTGTACAACATT
Organism: Pinus albicaulis; assembly: GCA_034641835.2. Taxonomy (NCBI): domain Eukaryota; kingdom Viridiplantae; phylum Streptophyta; class Pinopsida; order Pinales; family Pinaceae; genus Pinus; species Pinus albicaulis. The sequence goes on from JAXQQM020078300.1 coordinate 119,692, forward strand.
GTTTTGGAAAAATTTATGATTCCTTGAAAAATCATGGAATAACATTCAATGAACATTGGATATGGTCAGATGGATGCTGGATAATTAAAATTCACATGATCATTCTTATGGTATGGTTCTGCTAAGAAACCCCATTTAAACATTGTTGGAATTTTTAGATCATGGCAGTGCGAGAATGATTTGAAAATACAAAACATGCACTTCAAGATATCAAATGAACCTCTCATAAGCCAACTTCTGTGGACGCGAAAGAAGCTATCACGGTATCATTGTTAATGCATGAGACTAACCTATCAAGGAAGTGGGAAGGTACATTCATTTTATTTTATCATATCTAATTAAATAAACAGTGTACATTTATCACAATGATTATCTTTGATTGTATTTTGATATCATATTTACATTCTTCTTTAAATTTTCCATATAAAGATTTTTTGGCATATTGGGATCGAAGACGTAGATAGATCAATTGGAAATGACGTTGAAACAATAAAAGGGACTCGAAAATTGCATTCAATTAAAACAAAGTCATCCAGAAATGTGTTTGCATTGGATAAAACAAAATATTATTGTTTTTGTCTTGTTTGCATAGAAAACACAAAATCCAATGACGTTTTTGAAAACAAAATGTATGTAAAAGATTGGAAACATACAGAGCTAAATACAAAGGGAAAAATGTCCGTTGCAATGTTTGAAGAAATGCAATCAGAAGAGACTAAAATATCATCCGATGGTGATCGAGTTTCTGATCTTGTTAGAGAAGGTAACATTTGAATTGCTTTCTAATGATAAAAATCTAGAAATAAATTTGAATATGTATAATTTTGTCAAGTTTGTTTTATTGTGCAAGAGATGTTTTTGTTGTAATTGCACCTACTGACAACGATGAAAATGTGAAGTATTATTTGATGCGTTGCACTGAACGAAAAATGAAATTATTAGAAGACTATAATGATCATGGATTTCCATATGAAAGAGGATCTATTATACTGAAAGGTTATTTTTTCAGACAAACTAATCAAAGTGGGAATTTTGTTTACTTTGAAGACTATGAACTTGATTTCATAAGTTGTCAATATAGTCACTTGGTGTGTGCAACACGCATAAAGTTGATCGAGGTTCAATCAAAGAAAAAAACAAATATTAAGAAATGGAAAATGTCAAAATCCGATCATGAACGGATTATTGAAGATGGCATTCCATTGGAATTTTTTTGATTGAATTGCCCAACAATTTATTCTCTTTGGATTATATGTTCTAGAACTTCCAGTACTCAATTAAAAATTGAGCTGCCTTGTTATGTTATCTGTGCAAGTGTTTGCACATGTACAAATTGTTTTGGTACATGCACACTCTAGTATCAACTGAAAGTATCTTTTATATACATGCATTGATGAAAAATTTTGCATACATATTGGATATATATATATATATATATGTGTGTGTGTGTGTTCTAGAATGCAATTAAATGTTCAAGTAGTTTTACTGTGTGCATTGATGAAAAATGTTTCATGTACTCAATATATATGTTCTAGAATGCAATTAACTGAAAGTAGTTTTTCTATGTGTGTTGATGAAAAATGTTGCATGTACTGGATATATACACGAATTCAATGCACGCCCTGTTTTTCTTGTGGGATTTTTTGGTAAAAAGTATCCACAATGTAAATAAATCATCCGCAGTATAATTTTGTATGAAGATTCCTTTCAGACAAGAGACTCGGAGCACTTTTTCAACTTTTGGTGGGATTTGACCCACATCTCTATTCCTGATTGAAAATCTAGTACAAAATTTGTCTGTCCAATGGTCGAATATGTTCTATGTGCATTGATGAAAAATTTACATACTACATACTATTGTTTGAGTGAATTTTTTTTTTAAAACTTACCAAATGTACTTCAACCATGTCCAAAACTTGAATTTTAAAAACTTTTTGATTATATCAAAACAAATTACTTCACATGTCATGCCAATTGTATTTCAACTATCCAATAAAAACATTTAACATTTAACATTATATCACATGCCAAATGTAGATTGAAATGGTATCCAAAACTTAGTTTTAAAAACTTTTTGATTATATATCGTGCAATATTACTTCACATGAGATGCCAATTATCGTTCAACTATCTAATAAAAACATTTAACATTATATCACATGCCAAATGTAGATTGAAACCATCCAAAACTAACTTTAATTATCAAAAATTATAGATCATAACATTACTACATGTCGATACTTATACGCTATGCCAATTGTAGTTCTGATCATCCAATGAAAGATGAAACATTTAACATTAAATATCACATGCCAAATGTGAATTTTGAAACTATCTTAAAACTTGAGTTTGAAACTTGATTGACACTGCAACATACTATACAAAAGCAATATAGTTCAACTATCCATTAAAACATTAAGACATATCATACCCAAATGTAGAGTGAAACCATCTGAAACTTAACTTTAAATTCAACAAAATTATTGATCACAATATTTACTGGCATGGAGGCATATAAATGTACTTCAAGCATCCAAAACTTAAATTTAAAAAACAAAAAAAATTATAACACATCATTACATAGCATGCCAAATGTAGTTCAGAAGAAAAACATTAATTTATAGATGACAACATTACTAGTAGTTCAATTATCCAAAACTTAAAAGTTTTAAAACCCAAACAAATTATATAAGAACATTACTTCACATTCACATGCCAAAAGTACTAAAACCATCCAAAACTTAAATTTTTGGAACAAAATAAATTATATTAACACTGTAATAAAATATGTCCAAAAATTGTAGATCTCACAAGTATCAAGTTATATATATATATATATATATATATATATATATATATATATATATATGACAGTGCATGTCTAGATAATATATAAAAAAGTAAATTTAAGACTATCTAAATCTTGAGATCAAATCTACAAATCATGTCCATCAAATAAAGATGGATGTAGTGTATTTCCTATCAGAGTCTCAAACCCCGCACTATCATGCGAAGCATGGGAAACCTGTACACAAAGCACATGTACAAACATTAAAATTTGATGTTTTAAAAATGAGTGAGAATATATATAGAACTTCATGTAAAAAAATAAAAAAAATAATGCAATACCTCATGAGGTTCTCTCTCCATTTGTTCGCCTGCTACAAGTTCCCCCATGGGAATATCTCCAACAGTAAATTGTACAATATACATGTACAGTTATATATATATATATATATATATATATATATATATATATATATATATATATATATATATATATATATTAAAAAATTTCAGATGAAAATGCATGTGTACATATATAAACTTATTTTCAATAATATTAAAAAAAAAAGTTAGACAACTTGTTCAAATTGTTGAAATGGTGTGGATGTTCCTATCTCCGTCGCTATAGTCCTTCGATTAAAGAAATATTCTATAGAAACCTAAAATTCAAAATTTTAAAAGTATAAAATAACTCAAGATCAAGATCTCAATTTATAATAAAACTTAAATAAACTTCAATTTATAAATTATAACTAAATTAAAACACACACACACACACACACACATATATATATAAGTGAAAAATTGAATACTTCTGCAGGTGAATTTGGGACATCTCCTAGAGAGGCTCCAAAAGAAAATATCCAAGAACCTAAAATTCAAAAAATTTAAAATAACTCAAGATATAGATATATATATATATATATCTCAATTTTTAATGAAAATTTTTGAGGTGGAATATATATATATATATATATATATATATAACTTAAACATAAATTTTAAAAGTGAAAAATTGTCCATACTTGTTGTGGATGTGGCACATCTCCTAAGGAAGTAGAAGGTACATCTCCTAAGGAAGAAGAAGGTACCGCCATCCCAAAAACATCAGATGGAATCAGAATCTGTTAAAACATTTTATCATTATATATACATACATGTACATGTGTGCACAATTATTTATTTTAAAAATATCACTTAAAAAACACTAACATTTGCCAACATATCTTGATGGTGAGACCCATCTGCATTGTTTGAACCAGAGGTCCCGAACGTGATATTAACATTTTCATCATTCATCATGCATGACAACTGCAAATGGTGTTTTAACATATAATGATACATTTTTGTTAGATTAATGTACATACAAATAAATGTATACATGTACATACACATGTATTTATTACAAATTGTACACATGTATGTGTTAAAATAATTGAACTCTAAGGCCATTAACACATACTATTCCCGTGCCCTCTTCCTCATGAAGAATTAGGTCTTGCCAACCATTGCGACAATTCTTTGCATATATTCGGAGATCTTCAACATTCATGTTGTCAATATATTCATCTGTACAATACACAAAATTGGCACGTGCATTCTCACATGCTCTTTATCAATTTAGACAAACATCGACTCCACCCAATCCACTGTAAACATTGTCGATCATGACATCCTTTGCTTCTCGACTTATTTTAGAAGTCGCATCCATCTCTGACCGCAGAGTTTCAACCCAAAAAGGTCAACTCACCAATGGTGGCTCAGGGCGAGGCAACTCCACATCTTGCTTAGCGCCCTTACGGTCATACAATTGACCTTTCCCCAGACCAAAAAATTCTGACAGAAGGTCATTGTAATTGGGTTTCATTTTCAAAAAAAATTCTGCGTAAAAAAATTGTGCAAAATAAACAGGAACCCCATCGTTCCATGGGAGCCTTCCATAGGCCGCAAGGTACCTATCATACAAATAGTGAACTATATCGGGGTGCTTGAAATATTGCACCTTTAGCATTTTTCTTTTTGGCCCTTCCTTGAAATTAAACATTGACTTCGCCATATCTTTTGTAACTCTTTGTTTTACATCCTCCCATTTATTGGGACTCATTATTGTTTCCTTTCTCTTTCTCATGACTTCTACGAATGTATCAATCGTTGGCCCAAGATTTTTATACACATTTACTATTTCACCCAATGAATGTGTAACTATTTCGAGGCTTTGTTGACTCTCAGCAGGTAGAGTCAAAGCCACGAGATCTCTCTGCAATTTTTCATGAAGTTGTTGACACCTTTGTAAGGTGCATTGCGCCATGTTTCTTTTCCATGGTATATCAAAAATGTCAGCCAGATAAGTTGTGGTGGGTAGACAACCTTCTTCTTGAATGTGGCGTTCTGCCCTGCGTCTATTTTGACCAATATTTGGAACATTTTCAGTCTCTGCATCAATATATATATAATTTTGTATATTAGAAAAAACACATGTAAACAAATTTGTACAAATTCAATGAAAAAAATATTGAAATTGATGGCAACCTCGACGTGGTTGGTTAGCATCTTCTCCACCCTGAAACTGTTGAGACCCATAACGACCCTGCTGAGAACCAGCACCACCAGCCATTGATTGGCCTCCGGGAGAATAAATATCACCACCTTCACGCAACCTGCTACCACTTATTGATGGCCCTCTAAGGGGATTTGAACCACCACCAACCTCTCGAGAGGAGAGAGAATCTTCATAAACAAATACAAATTTATAATCAATTGAAAAATACATGCATACATATAAATACACGTGTACATATTCATTGATTAAATTGTGCTAAAACCATACCACAACTGGGTGAAACATGGGCATCCATGGCTGGAGTAGAGACCCTTCTCTTCTTATTAGCTCCTAAAAAATAAAAAATAAAACTTATTAGCAGCTAATTTAACTCACAAAGTTGATAAAAAATCAATTCCATATGTACATACACGTATGGAGATTTAATATTATATTTAAATTTACCATGAACAGCTCTTGATCCCAATCCCTGATTCTCCCCTCTCATAGAGATATGGGATTCTGTTGAACTTCTTCGTTCATCCTCCATGATATATATATATATATATATATCTATGGTGGATATTTACAATTAACTTTTTTAATAACTAATTCAAGTTATAAAAATGATAAGTTCAAAAAATTGTGTTTTACATGGTGGGAGAACACTTGGTATAAAATTGAAAAAAACACATTTTCACTAAAAAAGAAGTGAAACTCCATTTAAACAAAAATTTGTTGAAGTCCCCGCATTTTAATTTCATAAAAATGTGAAGTTCACCACTTGTTGCAAATGTGAAGTTCACCAAGTTGCGCTTTACATGGTGTGGTGGGAGCACACATGGTATATAATTGAAAAAATCACATGGTCATTAAAAAAGACACATTTATAAGTACACAACACACACATATCCAAGATATGTTACAATGTCGATGAATAAATTTTGAAGGAGAGCGTCTCAACACTAATTCATCTTTGAGAGATGAATCTTGAATTTTTGAAGAAGAGTGTCTCAAAACTAATTCATATTTTAGAGATGAATCTTGCATTGGCATTGCCCCGTATAATTCTGATTCATCTATTAATTCATCTTTAATAGATGAATCCTGAATTCACATTTCCCCACAAAATAAATCAGCAGACATCTTATTCACATTTGTACAATGCCTTATACTAAAAAATTGAAATTGGCTAACAATATTGTCTGCTATTCTATGCAGTGCTTTTAGCCTCTCCTTCTTAACTTGGTATACACCATTCATCTGGTTGTACACAAGTTCAGAATTGGTGAAAACTACAATTCCATTTGATCCATACTCCATCGATGTTCCCAAGCCTTCTATCAATCCAATATAATATGCCTCGTTGTTTGTTGTTCTTCTCAGTATATTCATTTTCCTTTGGACGACTTTGCTAGTCGCAATATTGGAAAGCACATATGTAATCACTACATTCCCTGGATTGGGATAGCAAGAAACTTCTACGCATAATTTCCATTTTTCAACCATATTTAATGGTTTTCTTATCCCTAAAAAAAACAAATTCAATAAAAATATATATTTTAAATTGACATTTATTGCAAATGCATGGGAGAAATGAAAAACTTATATTTAGATCTATTCTAGAGATTGACTATAGGGGAATTTACTAGATATGTCACCTTTCATAAAATATGAGATCCAGAAGCTACCTGGCCCTTTACAGACTCTGCTTATATAACTACCATGGATATGAAAATGAAAAACTTCTAATTAGATCTATTCTAGAGATTGAATGTAGGGGCATTTACTCTTAGGTTAAAACCTATATGTTTTGTATCAAATCACTGTTGGTTTCAATGGGAAATTTTTATGGCTAATTTGTGCTTTACATGTTGAATACAAAAGGTTTTTTTCTCTCTCATTGTTTAAGACCATGGATATGAAAATGAAAAACTATACACTTGGTTAAAAACTATGTTTTGTATCAAATTACTTTTTGTTTCTAAATACTATATGTTGACTGTAGGGGCATTTAGTGTAGGGGAATTTAGATCTATTCCAGAGATTGATTGTAGGGGCATTTACTAGATATGTCACCTTTCATAAAAGATGAGATCCAGGGGCTACCTGGCCCTTTACAGACTCTGCCTCTAGAACTACCATGGTATGAAAATGAAAACTTCTAATTAGATCTATTCTAACGATTGAATGTAGGGGCATTTATTAGATTAGGTTTTAAAACCTATATGTTTTGTATCAAATCACTTTTGGTTTCAATGGGAAACTTTTATGGCTAATTTGTGTTTTACATGTTGAATATAAAATATTTTTTCTCTCTCATTGTTTGAGACCGTGGATATGAAAATGAAAAACTATATACTTCGTTAAAAACTATGTTTTGTATCAAATTACTTTTTGTTTCTAAATACTATATACATGTTGATTGTAGGGGCATTTACTATAGGGGCATTTAGATCTATTCCAGAGATTGACTGTAGGGGCATTTACTAGATATGTCACCTTTCATAAAAGATGAGATCCAGAGGCTACGTGGCCCTTTACAGACTCTGCCTATAGAACTACCATGGATATGAAAATGAAAAACTTCTAATTAGATCTATTCTAAAGATTGAATGTAGGGGCATTTACTAGATTAGGTTAAAACCTATGTTTTGTATCAAATCACTTTTGGTTTCAATGGGAAACTTTTATGGCTAATTTGTGTTTTACATGTTGAATATAAAAGGTTTTTTCTCTCTCATTGTTTGAGACCATGGATATGAAAATGAAAAACTATATAATTGGTTAAAACCTATGTTTTGTATTAAATTACTTTTTGTTTCTAAATAAGTTATATACATGTTGAATATAAAAGGTTTTTTTCTCTCTCATTATTTGAGACCATAGATATCAAAAATGAAAAAATTCTATTTAGATCTATTCTCTAGAGCTATGGCTAATTTGTGTTTTACATACATTGACTCTTAGGTTAAAACCTATGTTAAAACCTATGTTTTGTATCAAATCACTTATGGTTTCAATGGGAAACTTCTATGGCTAATTCAAGTGTTTTACATGTTGAATATAAAAGGTTTTTTTCTCTCTCATTGTTTGAGACCATGGCTATGAGAATGAAAAACTTCTATTTAGATCTATTCTAGAGATATGGCTAATTTGTGTTTTACATGTACATTGAATATAAAAGGTTTTTTCTCTCATTGTTTGAGTCCATGGATATGAAAATGAAAAACTTCTATTTAAAACTATTCAAGAGATTGATTGACTTGTAGGGGCATTTACTCTTAGGTTATTTAAACCTATGTTTTGCATCAAATCACTTATGGTTTCAATGGGAAACTTTTATGGCTAATTCAAGTGTTTTACATGTTGAATATAAAAGGTTTTTTTCTCTCTCATTGTTTGAGACCATGGATATGAAAATGAAAAACTTCTATTTAGATCTATTCTAGAGATATGGCTAATTTTTTTTTTACATACATTGAATATAAAATGTTTTTTCTCTCATTGTTTGAGACCATGGATATGAAAATGAAAAACTTCTATATTTAAAACTATTCGAGAGATTGATTGACTTGTAGGGGCATTTACTCTTAGGTTAAAACCTATGTTTTGTATCAAATCATTTATGGTTTCAATGGGAAACGTTTATGGCTAATTTTTGTTTTACATGTTGAATATAAAAGGTTTTTTTCTCTCTCATTGTTTGAGACCATGGATATGAAAATGAAAAACTTCTATTTAGATCTATTCTAGAGATATGGCTAATTTGTGTTTTACATACATTGAATATAAAAGGTTTTTTTCTCTCATTGTTTGAGACCATGGATATGAAAATGAAAAACTTCTAGATATTTAAAACTATTCGAGAGATTGATTGACTTGTAGGGGCATTTACTCTTAGGTTAAAACCTATGTTTTGTATCAAATCACTTATGGTTTCAATGGGAAAATTTTATGGCTAATTTGTGTTTTACATGTTGAATATAAAAGGTTTTTTCTCTCTCATTGTTTGAGACCATGGATATGAAAATGAAAAACTATATAATTGGTTAAAACCTATGTTTTGTATTAAATTACTTTTTGTTTCTAAATAAGTTATATAGATGTTGAATATAAAAGGTTTTTTCTCTCTCATTGTTTGAGACCATGGATATAAAACTTCTATTTAGATCTATTCTAGAGCTATGGCTAATTTGTGTTTTACATACATTGAATATAAAAGGTTTTTTCTCTCATTGTTTGAGTCCATGGATATGAAAATGAAAAACTTCTATATTTAAAACTATTCAAGAGATTGATTGACTTGTAGGGGCATTTACTCTTAGGTTAAAACCATGTTTTGTACCAAATCACTTATGGTTTCAATGGGAAACGTTTATGGCTAATTCAAGTGTTTTACATGTTGAATGACTTGTAGGGGCATTTACTCTTAGGTTAAAACCTATGTTTTGTATCAAATCACTTATATGGTTTCATTGGGAAAATTTTATGGCTAATTCAAGTGTTTTACATGTTGAATATAAAAGGTTTTTTTCTCTCTCATTGTTTGATACCATGGATATGAAAATGAAAAACTTCTTTTTAGATCTATTCTAGAGATTTGGCTTTGTGTTTTACATACATTGAATATAAAAGGGTTTTACTCTCATTATTTGAGACCATGGATTTGAAAATGAAACACTTATATTTAAAACTATTCCAGAGATTGACTGTAGGGGCATTTTCTCTTAGGTTAAAACCTATGTTTTGTATCAAATCACTTATGGTTTCAATGGGAAAATTTTATGGCTAATTTTTGTTTTACATGTTGAATATAAAAGGTTTTTTTTCTCTCTCATTGTTTGAGACCATGGATATGAAATGAAAACTTCTATTTAGATCTATTCTAGATATTCCGTCAGGTTTTATGATATATTGAATATAAAATATTTTTTCTTCATTATTTGAGACCAAGCATATGAAAATGAAAACTTGAACGTAGGGGTATTTACTCTTAGGTTAAAACCTATGTTTTGTATCAAATCACTTATGATTTCAACTGGAAACTTTTATGACTAATTTGTGTTTTACATGTTGAATATAACAGATTTTTTTCTCTCTCATTGTTTGAGACCATGGATATGAAAATGAAAAACTTTTGATTAGATCTATTCTAGAGATATGGCTAATTTGTGTTTTACATACATTGAATATAAAAGGTTTTTTCTCTCATTGTTTGAGACCATTGATATGAAAATGAAAAACTTCTATTTAAAATTATTCCAGAGATTGACTGTAGGGGCATTTACTAAGGTTAAAACCTATGTTTTGTATCAAATCACTTATGGTTTCAATGGGAAACTTTTATGGCTAATTTGTGTTTTACATGTTGAATATAAAAAGTTTTCTTCTTTCTCATTATTTGAGACCGTGGATATGAAAACGAAAAACTCCTATTTAGATCTATTCTAGAGATATGGCTAATTTTCGTTGTACATACATTGAATATAAAAGGTTTTTTCTCTCTCATTGTTTGAGACCATGGATATGAAAATGAAAAAATATATACTTGGTTAAAACCTATGTTTTGCATCAAAATACTTTTTGTTTCTAAATACTAGATATGATCAGAATGGGTATTTTTAGACTTATTCTAAAGAGATTGAATATAGGTACATTTACTTGGAGTATGTCATATTCCAATAGTCAGGAGGTGATCCAGAGGCTACCTGGCCCTTTACAAACTCTGCCTATAGAACTACCTGGATATGAAAATGAAAAACTTATAATTAGATCTATTCTAGAAATTGAATGTAGGGGCATTTACTAGATTAGGTTAAAACCTATGTTTTGTATCAAATCACTTTTGGCTTCAATGGGAAACTTTTATGACTAATTTGTGTTTCACATGTTGAATATAAAAGGTTTTTTCTCTCTCATTGTTTGAGACCATGGATATGAAACTGAAAAACTATATAATTGGTTAAATCCTATGTTTTGTATCAAATTACTTTTTGCTTCTAAATACTATATACATGTTGAATATCAATTGGATGCACATAACATGCAAGTTATGTGAAAATGATGGATGATGAATGACCTAAGTGAATCACCATATCAATTGGATGCAAGTTATGTGCAGATGATGGATGATGAATGAGGTGATGTTGATCATAACCTTTACATCTATATGATAGGAAGCTTTATATACATAACAAGCTTTAGACTAGATATAATTTTGGAATTCAAGTTATGTGCAGATGATGGATGATGAATGACCTAAGTGAATCTCCATATCAATTGGATGCAATTTATGTGCAGATGATGGATGATGAATGAGGTGATGTTGATCATAACCTTTACATCTATATGATAGGAAGCTTGATATACATAACAAGGTTTAGACTAGATATAATTTTGGAAATCAAGTTATGTGTAGATGATTGATGATGAATGACCTAAGTGAATCTCCATATCAATTAGATGCAAGTTATGTGCAGATGATGGATGATGAATGAGGTGATCTATTGATCATAACCTTTACATCTATATGATAGGAAGCTTGATATACATAACAAGGTTTAAAGACTAGATATAATTTTGGAATTTATATTAGTTGGAATATTTCAATCAACAACTAAATAGAGTCATCTATTACCAACAAACCCCAACAAACAGATATGAAGATACTTGAAAGAGACTACAAACAATGGACTATAGTACCCAAAATGTGAGAAAGTCATCTATTACCAGCAAACATATATTAAGATACTTGAAAGAGACTACAAACAATGGACTATAGTACCCAAAGGGTGAGAAATTTACATTGAAAACATATAGAGATTCAACTAGGCTTGTGTGGATGACATGAAAAGTACAAGTGGACAATGTATAATTCTACTTAGGAAGAGTCTTTGGTTTAATGGTTAAGCAAGAAAGAGCCATTACTTTCTCTATCTAGAGTAGAAGTGGAATACATAGTAGTTACTTCTTTTTTAGTGTTTTGGATGAAATGGGCTCTACAAGATATTAAGGTAAATTTTAGTGAACCTACATATCTATTAAGTGTTTCAATACAAGTGTAATAATAATTTCAAAAATAAAATATTCTACTTCCTTCAATCACTAAACATATCATCATAAAGTACCACTTCCTCACATAACAAACATGTTTCAAAATATTTATAAAGTACATATGTATATATAAAGTAAAAATGTATATATAATTTATATAAACATGTTCCAAAATATTCTCAAATGTACACCGTAGTATTATAAATTTTCATATCTAATTAATAGAGACAAAGCAAAAAAAAGCAGAGACAGCACCAAAAAAAGTAGAGACAGAGCCAAAAAAAGTACATATGTATATATAATTTATATAAACATGTTCCAAAATATTCTGAAATGTACACAGTAGTATTATAAATTTTCATATCTAATTAATAGAGACAGAGCTAAAAAAGCAGAGACAGAGCCAAAAAAAGTAGAGACAGAGCCTAAAAAAGTAGAGACAGAGCCAAAAAAAGTACATATGTATATATAATTTATATAAACATCTTCCAAAATATTCTGAAATGTACACGGTAGTATTATAAATTTTCATATCTAATTAATAGAGATAGAGCCAAAAAAAGCAAACAGAGCCAAAAAAAAGTAGAGACAGAGCCAAAAATAATAGAGACGGAGCCAAAAAAAAGTACATATGTATATATAATTTATATAAACATGTTCCAAAATATTCTCAAATGTACACAGTAGTATTATAAATTTTCATATATAATTAATAGAGACAGAGCCAAAAATAACAGAGACAGAGCCAAAAAAAGCAGAGACAGAGCCAAAGAAAAGCAGAGACAGAGCCAAAAAAAGCAAAGACAAAGCCAAAAAAAGTACACATGTATATATAATTTATATAAACATGTTCCAAAATATTCTCAAATGTACATAGTAGTATTATAAATTTTCATATCTAATTAATAGAGACAGCCAAAAAATGCAAAGATAGGGCCAAAAAAAGCAGAGATAGGGCCAAAAAAATCAGAGACAGGGCCTCTCTCATTCATAACTGATTTCTCTTCTGCATAAATTCCCTACAGAAAAATTGTGACAATTTTAAACATACCTAGACGCTGAAGACATTGAAGTTGCAGCAAAGGACGCTGAAGACGCTGAAGACAATGATCCCTGAAGACGTCGTGGAAGACCTCTACAACAAAAAAATCAACAGAAATTAAAACCAAATAAAAAATCAACAAAAATTAAAACCAAATTAAAAAATCAACAGAAATTAAAACCAAATTAAAAACAACAACAACAACAAAAAATTACAGAAATTTAAAATTTGGTATCTTACCTCCTTGAGCTTAATTCACGCGTGATAGAACTGAGCGCATGAGAATGCTGGACAGAACAGAGCGCGCGAGAATGTTGGATAGAACAGAGCACGCGATAATGCTAGACATAAACGATCGCATGGTAAATGTGAACAGAAACCCGGATAAGGTTGCAGGCGATATATTTATAAAATAATAGTTCGGCCGAACTTCTAGTTCGGCTAAACTTTGTTTGTCGGTTTTCCAAACTCAAGCGAAAAATCTGTTCGCCATTTCCATCAGTACGTCGTCAATGTAAACGGCAAATGAAGTTCAGCCGAACTAAATTCAATAGTTCGACCAAACTCCTGAATTGTTCGGCCGAACTATGACAAGAGTTCAACTGAACTATGGAGGAAAAAAAATTTCCACCCCGAATTGTCACAAAAGTGTTACCCATATTCGCATTTTCACCCATCAATGACCATGCCAAACAATGGAATTTACACACTATAGTTTTTAAATGAGCACATCAACCATTCATCCAAGACCAGGTAAATATATTTGCATCTCAATAAATTATCAGTAACCACAGGGACCTACAAATCCCTCATAACCATGAGAATCATTCACATTATCATCTCATTAAAGGAAACTAGGAAAAAAACACTCCTTTACAATTATTGCTAATACACACATTTATATAACACATAAAATTGCCATTCACCATTCATAATGCAACATATGTACAAGCAAGTATATTTATTTAATTAACTTAAATGGCTAAAAAATGAGGGATTGAATTCAGCACTCCACCCAAATGTAGGCCAGCTACATTGAAATATTTCTTATAGTTGACCACCCCCAAGGTAGATTCAAAGTCTCAAGAGCTAAGTGCTTAAGGAAATTCACACCAACACAAGTCAACCAAATCACACAAGAATATAGAGCACATAGAATCTCCACCCATCAACCAAGATTCTAAAGAACTTAGTGTCTCCACCTACCAAAGAAATTAGGGATCCAAACCACACAGAGTTCTACCTACAAAACCTTGCATGGATCTAGAGCACCTAGTTTCTACACCAATTAAGCATTGTAAGGATACATAGCTCATAGTGCCTCCACTTGATTCACACTGTAAGGGTCCTATAAATTATAGCATCTCAAGGTGATTAAGTATTTTATATTTGTAGTTTCATATTGTACATAAATTTCAATATTCAAATTATTTCCAAAAAAATATGAAAAAAAAGAAAAGAAAAGAGGGTATGTTGAAAAAATAAATAAATAAAAGGACAAAAAGACAAAAGGAAAAAGTTGAAAAGAATGAAGAAAATAAAAGAAAACCCTACAAAAGAATAATACTGAAAGTGTTGCAAGTCAAAATTCCACTACTTTAAAGTTAGTTTGTTCAATTCGTACAGTCTAATCATGATTGAACAAGTTTGAATTTATGTTGAATAGGATAGTGAATAAAGATTTACCAAACAGTTTAATCTTGGTAAATCAGTAGCTAGGTAGAAATGAAATTGATTCAACATTGTAATCTTAATCAATAGGTGAAATAAGTGTAGAGTAGGATAGATTTTCATAAAAAATATGATATGGGTCTACTAGCTCAAATGCACCCTTTAAAAGAAAAGATAAAAAAAAATGTTAGCTTAAGAAAGGGTAGGTAGAGAGAGAAAGGTGACTTTGGAAAAGGCATGAAATTTTATCCTAAGTTACATTGCAAAGACATTTCATATGCTAGAGGACAACAAAGGGATAATAGTTTTATCCTAAGTTCAGATATTCAATCCATTAAAAGGTTTTTGTGTATTATTTCCCATTTCCCTAAGTTTTCACCCTTTCTTAATATCTCGTTCATATTTCATTAAATCCCCAACCCCACTATTTATCCCGTCACGTCATATTAAAACTCCAACACCTTTTCTCGTCATCTTAAACCACACCTTTTAACCCGATGTCCAATATCACTTTTTGGTCCCCCCACACCATCTGGACTTTACCGTCAAGGTGGGGGTGGTCTGAAATGGTTGGTATTCAAACCAAGACCCATAGCTACATGGCAGGCATTGGTGAGTTCGCACCCCCCTAACCAAAACTGATTACCGCTGCTACCCCCTCCAAAAATGGTTTTCTCCACCAATAAAACCATCCTCGTGACCGTTATAGCTCTACCTATCCCATAATGCTACATCATCCACTCGTTGATCCCACCAATCACCTCTGCTCCTACTCAAATCAACTCGTTAAGTAATTAAATTACTTAACCATTGACCAACGGACCTGCACCATGAATAACGGAAACCCAAGGAAACTACAAATTACCTCCTCCCGCCTATTTTATAACGTTATTGTGATCTCTTAATACTGCTTCTGCAACATTTTTTCCATTTCATAGGTCAATCATAGCTGGGAAATACACCAGCAAACTGAAAATTTTAGTTACTTCCTCCGATCTATTTATGTTCCCGCTCTAATTCTTCCTCTGTGCTCTGCAAACCTGCACAATCATCTAATTTATTATTTTTTGCAGTGCAAACCAATCATGCCTCCAAAAAATAAAGTTCAATAACCCTTTAACCCCATGGTTCATCCTCCTATCGATTGGACCACATTAGCCTAGCCGATAGAGACTTCAATATCCATGAGACCCTCTATGAAATTGACCTATTCGACACTTATTTCTGGTGGGAGGATAAACTAGTAGATTAAGTCGATGATCTTGGACTGTGGGATTCCCATTTGCCCCATTTTATCTTCTCTAAAACCCACAGTGCTCCTGAATTTTTCATAAAATTCCATGCCTGTTATGTTCCCGATCAAAGAGTTCAAATTTCCCCTACTAGTGAAGTCTCATTTACAGTCAATTCCCAATCCATTATCCAAATGATGCAGGGACCCTTAGCAAAAAATACAGCACACTTTTCCCATGAATACCTCATAGAGTTATACCAACAGCTAGATTTCACTAAGAGAGCCAAAACTCTTGAATTGTTCTTGGTTGAAGATACCCCCTTACCTAAGAAAAATACCCCTTATCCCTCATTCTTGTTCCCTGATATAACAAAGCAAATAGTCACCGTCCTCTCATATCTTCTTGGTTATTACTCTAACCAATGGATAAATGAGGCAGTTATAGGCTTTTTTTCTATATTGTCTACAGAATCCAAACCCTCTATTATGTTTAACTTCAACAAGTTTTTAGCAGAAAATTTCCATGACTAGTTTGTGAAATTACATACAGAGGAGGCATTTAAGAATACTTTTGTCATTGTTTACATGTTTTTATATTTTTAGGCAGAAATATTTCAATTTTCCATGAAGAAGATGGATGATGATGGACGCCCACAGTCTATCATCTTCTGTACCACTCTATTGATGAAGGAACAAGAAGAGTACAACTACAAACATTTAATTGAACTATTTTTACATCCAACCATGAATATGCTAAGCAGCACAATTGAGCCTAGAATAAGTGAAGACATCAAAAGGATTATGAAAATTTCAGATCAACTTATACCAGAATGACACAGAGCTGAGGATTTATGGATGTGAATTACCTCCCAATGAGGATTTTTTCCTTGGAGTATATCAGACATATAATAAAATCTGATGAGGTTCATTTTGTTTCAGCAAAGAAGAAATCATAGTTCAAGATCAAGTCTAAAATTGGACCACTCATATACAACAGCATGGCAGTAGGAGAGGAAGTTGATAAAGGATTGAAAGAGATGAAATTCACCCACATATTTACATGTTCCTATGATCCATTTGAGATCATTAATAAAATGAGGGTGGAAAACAAGTCTACACCCTACATTCACACTCACGGGCCATAAATAGAGAAATTCATGAATAAAATAGAATGGGCAGAGAACACTTTGCAGGAGGCCAAGGAGCAGGCTATATCAACTTTAGTATTACAAACCCCTGTGCCACAACAAAAACAAGACAAAGAGGATAAGCTAGAAGCCACAAGAAAGAGGTAGGGGAAATATCAGTCACCTTCAATGACTGATACTTCCAATAAATAATTTAAACTGAAATACAAGAAAAGAGCCATGATCCATATGAATATTGATCAAGGCAAAGAATAAGAGCAGAAGACAATTATCAACATCAAAGACACTCCAGGATATTCTCCAATAGGAATTCATCCCATCTCTTCCCCTACTACTTCAACTACTATGCCAAGTTAGCAGTAAGCTCTTCAGACATCCACATCTAGTGCTACTATAGGAGAAAAGGAAAAGACATTTTTTTATACCTTAAGGGAAATCAAACTAAGGAATGAAATCTTGAAGAATAGCACATACACCCAGTTCTGGAAGCAAACTTCCAGCTCTAAGAGTAAAATCTTATCAGCATTTAACTCAGAAAAAGGGAAAATGCACATGGAATTCCTCTAAACTAAAATTTCAAATCCTAAGATAGCAAGATACTACAACAAGACTTCATTTGAATCTAGCATCAAAGATATCCATCCCATCGACCAGATGGAAATGCATAAACAAATAGGTGAAATGATCTCTTCTACACTAACTAATACAACAATGAATTTTTCTAAGATGTAGGTTTCATTAGAAAATGTTCAGTCATAGCTTAAAATGGATAAGATATCTTCTATGTCCAAGGATACAAGGATAAAATCCTTGGAGGAATTGGTTGTAAAGATGAGATATGATCCCTCCAATGTGCAGGTCGTGGAAGAGATAATAAAAAAGAAAAATGCAGATATAGCAGGTGAAGATGTCAGCCACAGAAGATCCACTCACAAAGGAAATTGAGGAGACAGAGTCCCAAAAATCAGAGATGATGAAACTCATCATGGAGCAAACTGCCCAGCTGAAACAAATGGAAACTGAGATGGAGAAAATGATCAAAGAAAAAGAACAAGCTATAAAAACATCTATTATCCCTTTAGAGGTTGTACCCCTTACAACCATTCCTGCATCAACAACTTCTACAGCTAACACAGGAGATGGTGCAGATCAGCTAGAAAAATCAGTGGAGAATATCTCACTACAATCAGAATAAATTAAAATACTATAGGCTCAAATCAAAAAATTTCAAGAATAGAAAGGAAGGACTGAGACTTCCCATGCAACAAAATTACAGAGAATTTGGAAGCAGATAGAAAAATTATAGAAGTCTGAAATGGAATCCTCAATTTTCAACACCCTAGGTCAAGCTAAAGAAATTACATGGACCAGCATTATTGAAGCCATTGATGAAATTTGGCCATATATCCAGATTATTTTTGAGAAAAAAGAATTGACTGAGAAATCTATAAGGCCATTTCTACTATAAATGAAGAGCTAGAAGATATGCCTGATACAGCCAACAGAATCATTAACTTTCTAAATTCCAAAGACAAATATGAACTTGATGATCTGGGAGTACATGACAGAATAGAAACAGTCTTGGAAGTGAAAAAATTTCTTACAAAAAATAACTTAGTTCAACATCTTGAGGAAAAATGTCATGGGTTGGAAATTGAAGTCAAGAGGTTTTTTAATAGAATTGAGCCATTAACGAAGAGGGGAGTGCCTTCTCTTTTTGTTATCAATGACAAACTGATAAGCAGGGAAGATTATGTAAAGAAGCTTACAGAAATGGCAAAGGATATAACCAATTTTTCAAACATCAAAGGTTCTATGACAGGGAGAGTTTTTCTAGAAGCTATGAGTAACGACATTTTTATTTAGCATGAGATAAAGCATATATTTGTGGTCAAGCCCACATTTTCTAGATATACTAAGGTAGATGAGATCTATTGGAAGGCCACAAAGATAAATATTCCCGATGAAGATCAGTGGGAGAAGTTATGCAAGTATCAGGAAGGGTAAAGACCAACTACAACCAGCACAACAGCCAGCGCAACAATCATATTAGATCATGCAGCAATTGTTTCCCAGATAAAAGTGCCAGATGTCTAGATGTATTCAACGATTCCACCTTTTGGGGCACATTAGTAAAATACTATTATTTTTGTAATTAATAACAGATTTCTTATTTGATATGACATTCTTTGTAGAATTATTATAAATACTTCATGTATTCGAAGTATTCATGGGTTGGACCCTAATCATTATAATCATTTTCTATTAACCATTGTACTTTTTTGAGTTGTTGGAACATCAATAATATGAAGACCATTCACATGATACTTGTGCTATATATTACTAGTGATGTTTTTCCTTTTGTGAGAATTGTTTTCATTGTTTCTCTTTACTGTGTATCATTTTAATCTAATTGTAGAACAATAAGTGAAGAATAATATTTTTTATCTGAACACCTTATTTCTGGCTGTATTTACAATATATATGTTTTCTTCTGAAGTCTTATTGAGAAATTATTAAATTTTTCTCAATCATTACAGAATTCACCATTGCTTCATTTCATAATTCATTTAGAATTGTAAGATCTAGTAATTGTAACTAGCTTTCCCTTTGATTACTCTTTAAAAATTTGATGTAGCATCCAGCCCTTATCCGAATCCATAGCCCAATGGAAATAAATTAATTTAAACATACCCATCAATCCAACCAATCAAACCAAACAATCAAACAAACAAACAAACAATTCAACACTATCATCACTAGCCTAATATCAACTTAGAAAAAAAAAAACTAAAACATAAAGAGAGATCCCTCTCTAAAGTTAGCAGGGCTAGATCCCAGCTTTAAAAGAAATTTTGATGTTGTCCCATATAATTATTCTGCAAATCTTAAAATTATAGATCAATAACACACACTACAAGAGTCCAAAGCACATAGTGTCTCCACCTGTTGTCCCAAAAGAATCCAAAGCACACCATGTCTCCAACTATTAGAATTTCATGAGAATATAAAGTCCACACTAAAGGTTTCCACCTACTAAACACCACATAATATTAGAGTACATAGTGTCTCCACATACTAAATAGGAATCCATAGTACACCATGACTCCACCTTCTCAGCAAAACAATTGTATCTTTACACCATGCTCCTCAGTTTTCTTCCAAGCTTGTACACACTACACTTATTTCCCTTATCATTAGAGAGTCCTCTCACTCTAATATCATGTTATTTGTGTATGCTTCCTTTTGTGTCACTACTACATATAGTACTAAATTGTGATGGCATATTCCGATGGTGTGGCCCATACTACTGTAAAGGTCAAGAAAAAAAATTGTTTTTTTTATTTTTGTTGTTTTTATTCGTCACAATTATGACAGCATATTTGTTGTGTGGAATATCATTTCTCATGTGTCACAATGAAGACGACATAATTTTTTTTTCACATGTTAGACAGATAATGTTTTGTGATTGAATTGCGATGACAAGTGTCAGTTGTTGAAAATTTGATGACACATGGTTTATGTGATCATTTATTTGATCCCCAGGTTAATGTGACAATTTATTTGAATGATAATCTTTGACTTTGACCAGTTATATAACATCACAATTGAAACAATAAATAAATTGATAAATACCCCATATGTAAGAGATGTCGCGAAATATTTTCTATAATTAAAATAATTGTGAACGGTTGTAAGGTATTTTTTTCCAGCGAAAAACATATTTTGTTTTATATAATTGTTTTTTTGTTATGGAAGAATGTCAAAAGACATTAGATGGGGATCAACTAATCTGCAAGGGGTCAATGATGGGAAATTTTATTTCCCGTGAAATTCTTGCAAGTGCAGACGTCTGTGGAGAATTTTATATGAAACATTGATAGAAACTGTAGGAAGAATTGTCACATTGAAGGGGGGAATGAATATTTTCCAGTGGTATGCTTATGTTATTTATGAATCATTATATATATCTTCTTTATATTAATCATGTTTGTAAATTTTTTATTGTTATAATATTTTTTTTGTAGACTAATTATTTCACATGATTGTTTGAAATTATTATAAAGTTAATGTGGCCCCCTAGGTACTATGATTTGAATATTGCACCAAGTATTGGTGTTAGAAATGGTGTTCTACAAGTTTAGGAAGACGGAGAGAATATTGAAGCTCAAGATCATAATGATCCTATGAAATAAGATCACATGGTGGTTCCAAATGATGAGACAAATCAATTGACGCTTGGCCCTCGATGAGAAAAAATTTGGTTTTTGTGATGATAAACCTATGCTAAACAAGGAAACAACACGACTTTATGAAGGTTCAAGAGAAAATGTTATCTTTGTTACATTATTTTTGGTGGGCTTAAATGTTTTGAATGTTTTTTCAAACACTTGTGTGACACAGATCCTAAGGTATAATGTAATATGTTTCATCACATGAAAGGTTGATTTCTTTCCTTTTTTTTTAGTGTTAATTAATGTGTAAAATAAGAATGCAATATTTATGATTTATATTGTTTACACAAACTATTGATTTTCCATGTTCTACTAGATTGTTAGGTGAATTTATGTTATCATTACCAAATGAGTTACCTCACACATACTGAGATATATGTGTTTTTATGAAAGAAAATGGAATGGAGTATCATGCTATAGATGCATGTCCTAATGATAATATTCTATATTATGGACAACATGCATTGAAAACAAATTTACCAAAATGTAACAACAATATATATTGAACTGATCAAATAAAAAAAAGGTGCCTCAAAAATTTCTTCATCATATTCCCATAATTCCACGTTTAGAGTGATTGTTTAGGTGTGAAATCATAGAAAAGTTTATGGATTTCCATGCATGGAAGAGAAGTGAATACGATTTTCTTAGAATTCCCACATATGGTAATTCATTTAGAGAAATTGAGGAAAAATGGTTGCATTTTAAACATGAACCTCATCATTTATGCTTTCATTTGTAGCTGACAGTGTTAATCCATTTGGAGAGCTCAGGTTTGTTTTATCAGTGTGGTCGATTTTTATTATCGACAATAAGATTCCTCCTTGGATGTCAATAAAGAGGGAGCACATTATTTTTACATTGATTGTTCGAGGTATTTTTTTACATTAATTTTTTAAATATTTTAACATTTTCATTTGTCTTGTTTGTTTCATAATATGTTATAGTTTTTATTTACTTATATGTATATGTCATAATAGCAATTATGTGTAATTTCAAACAATTAGGTAAGTACAAGGTTAAATATATGAATGTATATATTGAACCTCTTATTGACGAGTTAATGAAGTTATGACTTTGCATCGCTATGTATGACATTTGTAAACCAATAAGGCAGAGGAAATTTCAATTTGATTGCATGAATTTAATAGTATATAAGTATTTCAATTAGATCAAATGATGCATATATTTTAAATAATCCCTTCATTTTTAATTCAAATTATTTATCCATCTCTTGTAGGCCTTCAAACTAAGGGTACATTTGCATGTCCATTTTGTGGTCTTAAGATGAAATCTCGACATTCAACAAGTTTAGGAAAGGAGGTGTTTGATGAGTATACGCATTTCCTCTCTAAGAACCATAAGTATCGTGCTACTGAAAAACATATTTTAAATGTGTTATTGTAAAATCACAACCCATCCATTTTTAATTTATTATCTTAATAATAATAATGGGGACCTTCTATGAAAATTTTGGTCATAACGCCCTTTAACGCTTTCTTTTGGGTGATTGTGTGACATTTTAGCAAGAATTTTGTTTTCTTCATATTTGAATTCTGATTTCTTTATTGCGTGAATTTTGCCACTAGATTTCCATTGGTTCTTGTCTCATCTCATTTGGGCTTGCGGTTTGTGAATACCGCTCATTCAAAGTTTCAGTGATTTTTACTGCCTCGGCTAAAAAATGTACAAAATGTATATTATATTTTAACTTTGTAGTTTAATTAATTTTAAAATGTAAATATTTATTTTTTTATTAATTTTTAATTAAATACTATTTTTATTGATAATTTTCCTACAAAACCACCGCAGCCGAGATTGTATAATAATTAAAATTATATAACATAAAAAAAAAAATTGTATCATTATAATTCAAAATATTAAAAAAATAAAAAATTATCGAATCCAGAAGTCTATTTTAATTCCAATTTCAAAACATTTATGGGATCTATTATTATGATATTCATTAATAAATTGGCTGCAATTTTTCAATATATTTGAATGAAGTGGCTATAATTTTGGAGGGATACACACCTCCACGTGGGCCTCACCTCCCTCCTCTCCCATATCTCGGTGCATCTTTGCCCTGTAACATCCTCCTTATAACTACCTCCTACCTCCTAAGCCCCGATACCTCTTTCTTCCTTCCCTCCTCACTCACCTCCTTATTCCTCCACTCTCATTCACCACTCCTCGGCATCTCGACACCTTATCTATCTCGCTCCATTTCCTTATCTCCTCTGCGATTTTAACTCACGAGACCCCATATCTTCCTCCTCATCCCTTAAACCTTATGTATACCATGCACCACCAATCCACCTTGGCACACTTCCCAATTATTGTAATATTTTAATCAAATAAATTAAATTATTATAAATTAAATTAATTTGTATTTTAATTGATTTAATTTATTAATTTAATAATTGTAATTATAATTTTAATTAATTTTTATATATTTGATTAATTTAATAATTATAACTTATTAATAATTAATTAAGAATTGCTAATTTAAATTAAATTAGGATTTTTAACTAAAAATAACAATTTTTTCGCTGAGACTTACATTTTTCAGAATTCTGACAATTTTGACATCTTGGATTTGGGGAGACATATCTGGAGTTCTATTTCACCAAATGAGGATCAGGATGACTTGTTGGAAATATAGAATTGAGAAGAAAAATATGGAATCATTAAATCAACCAAATCTACACATTTAATATGCAAAAAATTAGGTTATGAAATTGTAAAAATAAAATCAATTTGGGAAAATTTGTTAAAACAATTTCATATACGCAAACTTTTCTCTTGCAAAAAATCGTTTCATGACAGATCCTTTCATCCATAGAAGCCCTCACAAAAATCAACAAGAGAATAGTTTCCCTTTAATCTATTTATTTAATTTGATTTTGATTGGAGAGTTGGTTTTTCCTAGATTTTTAATTATGATTTTAGTGTGCAATTTATTTTATCTTAATTTATTTTTTATTGGTGTTTGGCAGGAGATAAGTTGGGGAGCTGAGGAAAATAATATTTAGAGCAATGTTATTGCACCAACAAAGAAGAAGAAGAATATTTTCAGCTCTAAATGAGATATATCTTAACCACTTCCAAACAACTCTCCCTTTTTGGGAATTCTTGTAAATTATTAATAACATTCTTGAGAATGAAAAAAGGTTCCTCTTTCTTGCAATTAGAAGCTCTAAAGCACTTGTATATACGATACTATTGTTGTATGGAGGAGAAAAATCATATATGAGAAAATGGGGATTTTCTTCTTATAATACAATCTCTATTAATGAGATAGAAGCAACCGTTTTGTAATTATTTTCTCAATGAGAAGAGTTGAGAATTTTAAAGATATTGTTGGACATCGAATTGGAAACAGAGAAAGAGACCAAGTTTCACCAGTTTTTAATTTGAATAATTTTATTTAAATGCAAATTTCATTGATGTAATGACAAATCTCATATTATACATCCATGTTTTATGTGAGGATGAAATTATTTTGAATTAGTCATCTAATCCATTAGTCTCGTATATTTGTTGTTAATTTTCTCTTTGTTCAAGTATTTAAATCATATTTTTGAGTAACTATTTACTTAGAAATATGTCATCTAAAATCGATTTAATAACTATTGAAATTATGAGAGAATTTTCGTAGTTTTAATAGTCAACCATTCATTGTTATAATATATTCAAATAGAACATGTTTTGATAATTATAATATTGTCTAGTAGAATTATTTCATTGGCTGGATATTCATCATAAACGAGGCATGTTAAAATCCCCAATTATTTAGGTATTCTACTCTCGGTTGGGATAGATTTATATCTTCTTAATCAAGATAGATTTAGCATTTAATTTTATCACCTATGTTAGCGTATATTCTTAATGCAAGTGTACGAAAAGAGATCACTTTAGCTGTGTGTGACAAACAATGCTAACAAACAATATGGTTTCTTAACTTCCTTAGATCTGCAATAGATAGTCGAAAAAAATGCAGCAAAACTCATATCTATGTAGTAAATAAAAAGAAATAGGTGTTGCTCCAAATATCCAATGGACAAGACAAGATATATAAATAATTTTATATGTATTAACACCTAGGAAGGGAATAACGAAGGATGTTACTAGTCCCCCTCAATGGGATGGGTTCTCGGTTGTCCTCAATGCTTCATATCCAGAATTTTGTCTCTCTCAATGGTGTAGGAAACCCAAGACATGTTGAACTCAATGGGAGCTCAAGAGGCAATAAAATAGTAGCAGCAATGAAAATGATCAAAGCGCGACAATGAAAGTGATCAAAGTGAATAATTAATGGAAAACCTTCTTATTTATAACAAAATATTGAGTTATACTCAATAATTGAAAATAATAAAATATTATTAACCAAGATCTAGATCTAACTGCTTGGAATATTTTATTATATTTTGTTGGAGAGAAAAGGAATTTAAATGTAATAAAATCAAATCACTCATAAAATACATAAAACGCATATAATAAACCAGAGACAAGACATTGGCGAAAAAGGCTTGAGCCTCATGGCTTCCTCACATATTTTCTCCTTATTAAAATAATGTAATATTACAATTAAATAAATGAGGAGACTGTGTCTCAAGATAGTGTGTACTATCTTGGACACCTTGGTTGAGATAATTTCTCAATCATACACACACCAATATAGGAGCTACCTAAACTAACTCCTAACTTAGAGGAACAACCCAATCTAGAGAGTTAGGCATAAATTCCTAACTTTTAATATTTAATTTATTAATTTATTTTGGATTTATTATTGTTTTATGAGAGAGGCTAAAATTCCCCCCTTCAATGATAAATCCAAAATAAGAATGAAGAACCATCTTCCAAGTTCTCATCTTGATCCTCAAAAACATTGCCTGAAAAACCGCCAAAGCTGGATGCTAAAAAAACTGCAATCTGAAGAGACCATGAGTCAGCTGCATGTTTGATTCATCTCTAAATTTTGCTTGACAACTCCATCACGTGCCAAGTTGCAAAAGGATCCATCTGTCCTTTGTGTTAAATCAACATCCTTTTTCCACTGACAAAATTTTTTGAATGCCCTCTGGCTAATGATGTCAAAAACAACTCATTGTTGCTTTTGTTGTGTTGAAAACTGCTCACTGTTGCTTTGTTGTTGACTACCCACTGGCGAATTTGTTGATGCCCACTAGCTACGGAAGCTACCCACTGGCTTCTTTTGCTGGTTTTGTCAAGACTTTCAGTCTGGCAACCACCGTCAATTTCATTTACATTTTCCCCCCTTTGTTAGCTGAAAGGAGAAACAATTCTCTGGAAAGTATTCCTGAACTCCCCCCTTCAGGTGTAGGAGTGTTGCACTGGTGTACTCCCCCGTTCAACTGCATGAGAGTACCATCTTCTTTTCACTTTCGGCTGCACTATGTGTGATTGTATTCGGTTGTAGAACTGAGACAATATTTTGACTGTGGATGACCATTCCCAAGGATCAATCCTTTCATAGTTTATCTTCAATCTGGTTGATTGTTGTTGGTTGCAGCATTTCTCTGATGAATGATTTGGCTTTCCACAATGGCAACAAGGATGGAGATCAAAACATTTATCTTCCATATGACCAGTTTTATGACAATGAGGACATTTCAGTTTGACTGCAACTGCAGGTTGCATGCATTTCTGTTTGTCTACAACTTTCTTAGAACTTGCTGAGGTGATTTGTTCAAGAAATCTTGCACTGATGAACGTAAATGGCTTGGAATATCTGGGATATGCAATTTGGCATCATCTTTGACATATCCTAAGCCTCGTCGATTTCTGTTACTTTGTATTTCTTCCCATGGCTTGATGATTGGCTTGGAAGAAAGTTGAACCGAAACAACTTCGACACTTGAAGTTGTTTGGATGAATGACTTATCATCTAGATGGTTCAAAGACTTGGAAGCATCACTCTTCTCTTGCAACTCATTTCTTTGTAGTTGTGACTCCAGTTGAAAAAACTCAATCATTTCATTTGTATGTTGTAGATGCTATGAAATATCAGCAAGAATGTCTTTGCTGATTTGCACCATGTCTTTTGCACTTGAGATGATCAAATTGTGAAGAAATTGTAACAATTGGATGTGTTTTTCCATCTGAACTCACTCTCTTGAATTCAGGCTCGCTTGTCGTAGATGTCATGCTTTGAACTGTCTCACTTGATTTTGTTACTTGAATGACAGACTTGCTTGCTGTGTGGCTTGAATGGCACACTCGCTTGATTTGTGGCTTATTGTGCTTGCTTGGAACACTTGCTAGGGTTGTAGAAATTTCTTGCTTGAACTCTTGAATTCACGCTCACTTGATGACGATCACTTTGCTTGAATGCTCACTTGAACTTGCTTTATTACGTTACGCTTACTTGAATGAATATTCACGCTCGCTTGCAGGAGATTTGAACTTGTTTTTTGTTTGCTTTAAGAGGTAAAAATCGTGCACTCACTTGTTTCTACTTAAAGAAAGGGTATCGAACACTGTCGAAAATGCACCCGAAAATGCTTGATGATTTTAATGACTCACTACAATGAATTCACTTTGACTTAATTTGACTCAATTCAAAACTTGGGTGTTGGTTTCAACCGATATTTCACCCTTACAATTCAATGCAATTTGAATTTGATTACAAGTTCTTAAATTTATTTTCAATAATGTTGATGTAGACTGTGCTTTGAAACACATTAACTTGATTATATTGAGTGAATTTGCTTGTTGAGGTAGAATGCTGATGTTGACAACTTTTATTATTTTTTGTAGTGGTGCAAATGCATGTGTTGAGTTTAATTATCCTTCCTTGCATCTACTTCGTTACAGGTGTTGTGCTTGTTTGCATTGAAATTTATGTGTGTGTTAAATGAGATCATTTATGTGTCAAAACTAGAAACAAATCATAAGCAACATCATGAAGCCATAAAAACACTTGCCATCACAAACACACACATGGTGTACCTAAGATCCCCTTATTCAATTTCAGGCAGATCTAGGACACAATCACCAAAAAATGATATATTTTTTAAGTATTGAGTACATAAGAAATCTCCACCTTCAAGTAATGAAAATGCCAAGCTCACAACCCTTGGAAGCAATTTGTCTTCAAAATCTGGATATTCACCGACTCAATCTCTCTCAAAGAAAAATGGTACATGGAATCACAACAATGAATTTCCCTTATCACTCCAAATTTACAAAATATGCACCTTATTACTCCAAAAATTACAAAAATAATTTCACTCCATCACTTCAAAAACCCTCACTCCACTTTAAAAGAACACACCCACTTATCTCTCCAAAATTTAAAATTTAATGCACCTTTATCTCATCCAAAAAGTCTATGATCACTTATGTCTCCCAAAATTACATATTCCTTATTTCTCCATTACAAATATATATAAAAACTTTATAATCCACCTTATCCCTTATTACTCCAAAATAATACAAATAATACCTTATTACTCCATTACAACAATTTCACTTTACTCCCTTTTAAATTTCCACTAAAAAACAATTTTATGAAATAAAAAACCACACCTTATCTCTCCAAATTACATAACCCACCTCATCTCTCCGAAAAAAAATTTATGATCACTCTTTAAAATTTTATTTACATATTTTCCTTAAAATAATTATTAAAAACTTAAACTCACTTAAAATTTATGTGTCCTTTTTTTAAATTTTCAACTCACTTTCTAAAGTGATTTATAAAAGGTGACTTTAAGATTTAAAAAAGGATTTAATGAAAGAAGATGAGGAACATCGTTGACCTCTGAATGGAGAGAAAGTTTCATTGCTTCTTCCAACGCTTTAGAACATGGGATTCCTTTGCATCGTGTGTCTAATTCCCTCACTGTGTTGGATCGTTAGTGAAGGCTTTTCTTGGCGAATTTTATAATGTTGGAGAAGTTTATAATGCAAATTTTCACGCAGATATACACATCAACTTAATAAGATCAAACCAAAAGAATTACAAGTATGTTCTCAATATCCCGAACATCTCCCTCTTCTGCTAATATTTTCAAAACCTCCTCAACAAGCTTCTGGTTGTGCTGAGGATCAATAATAGAATACGCCTATGAAACCTTACGCTGAAGCCAATAAGCATCGATCTGTACGCGGAAGTCTGTTAGCGAAACCTACCAAGATATTTAATTTTTTAATAGAATCAATTTTTTAGTCTGTTAGTCTGAAGTGTCCTACGATCGATTTTTTAATAGAATGAGTGACTCAATTCTATCGACACCACTCTGCAGCTCATGAAAGGTCCTCTCGATGTTGTTTCTATCTGTGGTCGGGCGCATCAATGGAAGAGCTAAATTTTAAATCATCTTCTTGGAAGGAGTAGTGGCTTTCAGGTTGCATCTATGCATCAACCAGGTTATAATGGGAGTGAGTAAGATTCAAATGCTCTGGTGCGCACTTTCGTACAACTCCACACATATGAGCCATACCTTCTTCATTCCCTTATGTTGTCTCCATCACTTGATCTTCTTTGGAATGGATGCTAAAATTCTCCCCGTATCCTTCACATCTTCTCGCATGTTCTCTTCCTACGTGAACACCAGCATGTTACAACGTTACAACCACAGTTTGAGGCTCTGATCAACTCACTCTCCATTGCTGCACAAATTTATTGTCTCTCCACGATGGCTCTGATACCACATGTAAGAAAATCAAATCACTCATAAAATACATAAAACACACATAATAAACCAAAGACAAGACATTGGCGGAAAAGTGTTAGTATGAATCCTTTGTCGAAGTGTACGAAAAAGGACCACTTTAGCTACGCATAACTAATAGCCCTAACAACAAAAGTGGCTGCCAATATCTTCAGATCTGCGGTTAGTTAGACATAAAATAGCTGCAAAAAACCAGATCTATGCATGGAAAGACATTACGCAGAAAAACAAGGGTTTGCTCCATATACCAATAGACAAGACAAGAACAACTTTTGAAAGAATTTTTATATTAATTGGGCACCTGGGAGGAAAACAAGAAGGCGTATCCAATTCTCCTCAGTGGGATGGGTTCTTGGAAGTCCTCAGCACTTCAGATCTAAGATTTCTCTCTCTCGTTGGTGTAGAAAACCCAATGCAAAGAATAGAGCTCAATGGGAGCTCACACAGCAAATGATGGAAAAATGGGACCAAGTGTATAGATCCAGAGTGATCTAATAGGCAACAAAAGGTGAAGAATGGTAGGAAAAACCCTCCTATTTATAAAAAAATATTGGGTCACTCTAGATCTTGGTGCATGGGTTAACCAGATCTAGATCCACTTTTTATGGAATATTTTATTATATTTGTTGGAGGGAAAAGGTGTTTGACTTGGGTCAAATCCCTTGATTTGTCAAAAATAAATAAATAAATGATTTATTTATCTTTTTAAGGAAGCGATTAGAAGATAATCAAATAAATAATGATTTATTTAATTACTTAAGGAAGTGGTTGAAAGATAATTAAATAAATAATGATTTATTTAATTATTTGTGGGTGATTTGGTCATATTTAACAAGGAATATTATGTAATTAAGATTTAAATAATTATTCCTAGAAAATAATAAGATAAATAAAGGTTTATCTAATTAATTTCTTTGTTTTTGGGTTAAACATGACCAGGCATAATAATTAAATTATGGTTTAATTAATTATTCCATGAGGAAAATCAAACAAATATAGGTTTGTTTAATATTTCCTTTTGGGGTTTCCTGTTTAGACCATAAACAACCTAATGAATGTGTTTTATTAAGTTATTTTACATAGTGAAAGCAATTTTACTTAGGGTAAAATTGGTCTTACATGGTGTACTTGGGTCCATCTAATGATAGTAGGTTAGATGACCAAAAATGGTGTAACAGATTGCCCCCCAGCGTGCGAGTGTTAGGAGCAAATCGTATGACCGAAGTACGTTGTAAGAAATCAATCACCAGACATCAAAAGGGAAGTCAGAGAGAGAAATGCAAGGCAGATAGTGTGCTGAAGAACTAGACCCTGAGGAGACGAGACTCGCAGGTGCAACAAGTCTCTTTTTATGAGAGGGTACCTGTGCTGAAGGCGGCGGGGGAGGCATACCTATGCCCGCCGAGACCAAGTACAAAAGAATAGTGTGTCCAGTAAACAAGGGACCGAACCATAAAGTACAGCTGGCATAATCATGAGCTAGATAAAAATACAATGAGGAATCCCATATACATGTTGTGCCTGGGATAACAGCCAGGACTTGTACAATAATATCTGAGTACATGAGATACAAATACAACCCAAATGCCCCCTGTAAATGGGGAAGGGCTCACAAAATCTGACTGATACATGCAAATCAAAAAGGCGCTGCAAGTGGCGAAGGCCAACATCATCAAATATATGGAGCTGCATCGAAGGCTGCAAAGAGGAGGTCATCCGGGCATGTGGGGGGCTACCTGCAGGGCCACCCCTTCATGAGGGTTGAGGCATCTCACACACACCCGGGAATTATCAAGAGCTGCTGCTGTATCACTGAACCATCAAGTATACAGATCTCGATCATGCTGAAAGGAGCTGGAGTGGAGAAACAACCAATTCAAAGGGAAATGAGAGATCCCTTTGCCTGATCCGAGGCACCGAATAAGAGTGGAAGCTGGAACCAAGGTACACCTCCCTCTAGACCTGGCTTCTGGAATGAATGAGCTGATGTCGACAAAAGAAGGTCTGCCATAGGTGAGGCGATGAGAGATCCTCAACTAAGGCACGAGAGAAAATAGTAGAGCGACGGACAGACTGACACTAATGGTGATAGTGAAGTGGAAAGGACTGAGTAGCGAATGGACGACTTCCCTTGTTAGAGCATAAAGGGCATGAATGACATGGCAGCGACTGACACAATATCATAAGGGATAGGGGACAGTGGGACTGAAGGTCATAATGTGCGACACAAGAGAGAGACCAAGCAATGAAGGATGGAGGGCTATAACGGGGTACAAAGGGACTCGGGATAGACTCCATGAATGCGATGATGACTCAACTTGGATGCTCTAAACAAGGGCGACTCGATGGTGTTGCCACACAGTAAAGGCCCAGTAGGGGACCATAAAAACATGATTACAAGATGGGAACTCATGACGAAAATTGACACGAACGAAGACAAGTAAGGAGGCGAAGTGGTGCCCCGAGGACAAGTGTCGTAAGTGAGGAAATTCGATTTTAATGAGAGGGGAAGTGACCCTTCTTGGACAAAATGTGTCCTAGTGAAGTATCATATCATAAAAAACTAATAGATACCCATTTTAGGGCTCGGTGAGAGCTTTCCAACGGTGCAGACGGTTTATCAAACGGGGCTACGGTGTGGTCGCAGCAGTCGAAAGAAGAAACAGGGGTTCTCTTTTAATAAGGCAGTTTTCCCTCCAAATTCACTCATTTGCTATTGTTGCTGTGGTGAATGTAGAGAGGAGAGAAGGCCCTAAATCTTGCGGCGAGCGTAGCGGACAAACCGACCGTTGGAATTGAGATCCGTCAGTTGCAGGTAAGCGGCCTAACCTTACTCTTTCATTTTGATGGATTGAAAGTTCAATTTAGGGCCCAAAATCTCAGAAACATACCCTCCTTCATCTCTACGGCTGGGTCGCACTTTTTGGGCCAAAAAGTGCGACCTGGGAAGCAGGTTTCAGGGCAAAAACTGCGACTTGTCCCAGAATTGGGTAGAAAACTGCGACCTGGGAGATGAGGGGGTTTTGGTGCTGTTTAATGGCTGAGAGTTGGGTTTTTGTGTTTGGTTATGGTATTCCCGATCTGTATGCTGACAAAGATGATGTTTTTGTGCAGGTATGGTAGATTTACGGGTTAACTAGAGAGAGAGAGACCTGGGTACATTACGGGCAGAGATCCAGGCGGATCAGGGTGTCCGTCGTGTGTTGGCCAGGTTTGGGGTTCTAAAGTTTTTGGAGAACCCTTTGATGAGAGCAGGAGAGCCTTTGTTGGCCCGGATTATCAGTTACTGGGATCCAGAGCATGAGGTCTTTGTAGTGCAAGGGCACAGGATCGAACTGACAGTCCAGGATGTGTATTTCCTGACGGGTCTCCCACCACTGGGGATGGTGGGAAACACGCAGCCAGTATTACCGCGGGGGCGGCATATCATGGAGTTTGTGGAATGACATTGTCGACCGGGTCTCCAAGTCAAGGGGACTCGAATACCGATCGGGGATCTAGAGAGGCTAGAAACCCGTGCAGTGGCCGCAGCTGTGCTGCGTATCCTGGGCAACCAGGCGTTCCATCACATCACCGGGGGGCAGATGATGCTTGTAGAGAGTGTGTTGAGTGGGACCTACTATGGGTGGGCCCAAATGATGCTGGTGTCATTGAAACGACAGTTGTCACTCTGCAAGCGGCAAGTGAACCATGATTGCTCGTATGGGACTTTATTGTGCGCCTTCTTCTTTGAGAAGATCCCGACCTTGCGGCCTCGTGTACAGCTCCCAAATGGGGGCCCGAGAGAGCCCAGGATGCACCGGTGGGGGCGGCTACTGTGCAGAGGAGGAGGAGGGGTGGTCGGGCGAGTGTTTCAACCTGAGTTCTTTGCCCATTGGGATCAGATGCCGTTATACATAGACGACTATCCCTATAGTGGGATGAGTTATTGTGGAGATCCGGACCTGCCACTTCCGCCTGGTCGAGTATGGGGACCCGATGGTAAGTGACAGATTGCTATTCTTGTATGGGCATGTTAAAGTTTTTGAATAGTAGATAGGGTACTGATTCATGTACTTTTGGTATGCAGATATAGCTCCGGTAAAACCGGCCGGATATATGGGACGACCGGCAGCATCTGGAGCTGCAGGTCCGAGTGGGTCGAGAGCAGCGCATAATGAGGATGCGGCCGCCCTTCTGGAGGACATCCACCGTAGATGCGAAAGGTTGCTGACTGGAGTATTAGAGCGCGGGTGGCAGGACTTAGACGACCAGTACATAGAGCCATGTATTGGTCTACCCTCGGAATGGCGAGGTGTCATGCAGCGCATGGCGATGGCCGGTCAGGGGATGCGTGATCTACAGGCTGCAGGGGCAGAGCCTCTGGCTGGGGATCCGCCAGATAGTGAGTAGGTGTGGGGCTGTGGTGCCCCCTAGTGTGTATGTAGGGGCAGGTGGTGCCCCCAGTTTTTGGTTTTTTGTAACATGCTATGGGCATGTCATATGTATCAGAGTATATGGACTCTAAACACATGTTTTGCGACACATATTATGGATATGCATCGTTTTTAATGATTATAAATGTTATTGTCTTGTATGAAGTGCGTGTGATAAATGCCAATCTAGAACGTGGTTTGCAATACTATCTACATAATGATTCTGTTCTCGAGGTACATGGTTGAAAGTTATGGTTTCAAATGCACGTATCAAGAGTTTCACTTGTAAATAGCGTCTAAACAGCACAGGGTTATGCACACGATAAACACCATTTAGTTGCATGACAAGAAGTAAGGAGTCCAAACGAACGTGCAGATGGAGGATGCGATGGAAGAGGGCATCGACTAAGAGACCACGCACTGCATCATATTCGGCCTGATTGTTGGTGGCAGAACCAATGCAGACCCCGTTGGAGAGAACAAGGGTATGCAAGGGGGTGAAGATGGCCCAACCTGCCGAGGCTAGATTTCGGGAATAACTACTTGCACCATCGGCATAACCGATAAAGGGTGTGGACGGGGGGTCCTGCGGAATGGTGTGACAAGAGAACAAATGAGGGGAGGGGAGACAATGATGGCAGCGTGAGTGGACAGAAGACATCGAGTGGCAACTGCGAGAGGGAGTGCAATGAGAAGGATGACTATGACTCATATACAAACTAGAGGGTGGTATATGAGGGCTATCGGAAGTATGGCGAGGACTCGGGCTGCGGAGGTCAACAGAGATACGAGTGGAGTGATCTCGAGTATGGGTAGAAAAAAGGTGGTCAAGCGAAACGACAAGGGAGGATGCAGGGGGACTGGGCTCCTAATGTCTCGCAGAGGAGGATAGGTAAAGAATGGTTGTGGTAGACTCCGTCATCTGAACATCAGGGGGGAATGTCGATGGGGGCGGGGGGATCCTCAGGCTGGCCCGAAGCATACTGCGCAAGTATGGGAGAGGCGGATTGATTCTGTTCAACCTCATACTCTCGGACTACCTCTAAAGAGGCGCGGTAATGCATCAGGTGAGGACAATGGTGGGAGTAATGGCCATGAACACCGCACAAAGCACAGGGTTTGTTGGTGCGGAGAGTCTTGGGGTTCTTGGTTACTATGCTAAGAAGGAATGGAGGCTTCTGTGTGGACCGTAGCCTGGTGGAACGCGACTTTAACCATGGGCTGAATACTTGGCAACCTTGACAAGCATGGGTGGCATGACCCACGACATCATAAGGGCACAAGGTTTTGCGTTGAGGAGGGGTCGGGCCGCCGTGGTGGTCTTGCTCTGGGTGCCTGCGCTTTTCCTTTCTTTCGGAGGTCACACGGCAGGAGAAGGTCCCGAGAGGTCGGGGCACAAGAGGCAACGTTGAGAAGTAGGGGACGGCTGAAATCCCACACAAGCTATGTAGGGTTTGGGGTGACCGTGAGGGGTAGCGGCTGGAGGGTCAATGTACCAGACGGGTAGGCTGATGGACAGGTTAGGGAGAGAGAGGGTGGCCATGACGGGGACAGAAAATACTCCGGGAGGGGGAGCCAGGAAAGGTATCTGCCCAGCAGGGTAATGACCAGGAGGGACGGCTCCGAGATGGTTAAGGCTTGGGGGAACCGATCCAGGAGGATAAAGGGGTTCAGAGATACCAGCTGTAGGGGGACGGCCAGAAGGAGGAGGTCCGACTGGCTGATATGAATGGCTAGGAGCTGTTGTGGGGTTAGGGAGGTTGCCGACTACGGGGCGTGCCGCTTACTTTGCACTCGCGAGATGATTGCATCATGCATATATTCGATAATGACTTATGGAGATAGGAGGAGGGAGATTAGGAAAGTTCCAAGTGTGAGGAATCTTTGTAGACGCCAGGGGAGACACTGGTCAAGGAGTCGACGGTTTGCTTGTTGGCTACAGAAGAGATGGTCGTCTCAGGTGAGGTCCGAGATTTTGGCTCATGATATGTCAACTGGTCAATGGTGACTACCTTTCCATTATGGGGGAAAGACATCTTACGGAAAACCGCGGATGGGACAGTAGACATAGCATAGGTGTAGCTTTGCCCCAATAGAATGTTGTAGTCTAGCAGGGCGTCTATGACTTCGACGTCAATGCAAACAGTCTTACTGGCGAGGGTGATAGGACAATTATGGAAGAGGCCAATGGGCTGGGAGGCATGGCCATCCCACGCTCGAAGGGTGATCGTGGAAGGGGCCAGCCTGTGGGATCCGAGTTTCTTCTTGAAACCGGCTGGAGCATCGCGTAGCGTGGATGCCCCCTCATCAATTATACACCGTGAAACGTTGGATGCCCGGGAGATTTTGACTGGGATTTGGAAGGCAATTGCCAGGAAGAGGGGGGTGGTCTGATTGAGTGGCGTCGAAAACAATCATCTGGTCATCAGCAGGATCTACAGCGCCCACGGCAGATAGTAGAGCCTTCTTTTGGGAAGGGCACGACTGGAGGAGTTCCAGTATGGAAATGGCAGCAGGGGACTGCGCCAAATCATCTACTATGCTATACGACTGAGCGGCTCGACCGGAAGCAGCATTTCGGCGTAATGGTCCCTTTGGAATCTTTGGATGAACCTCAACTTTTGGTTGAGGGATGTGTAAGGGGCCACTGGATGTCGAAAGAGGCTCTGTAGAACCTGAAGAGGGAGGCTCGGGGGCAGACGGAGCAGGAGGTGTGGGGTACTGGCGAGACCGAGTTTGAAGGTGAAGATCGACGGTCAAAGGACTTGAGTGCACTGGCAAGGATCCTCGTAACTCGCAGGAACTAGAAAGGAAGGGGGAGTGCTACATGTTCAAAGTACAGAAGCACAACCCCACCGAGGGAAAGGATCAGTAAACACAGCTGGTTGGGTAGTGGCCACATTAGGAGGAGCATGAGGGGAGGCGTGTTGTCCACGCAATGTGGCTTGAGACTCCCACATCTGCCGCATCTGGGGTAAGAGGGGACAATCATGGGTGTAATGACCATAAACACCGTAACACGAACAAGGCTTATTTGTGTGAAGCGGCCTGTCCGGCTTGGGCTGAGTGCTCCGGTCAAGTCAAGGTGCATAGGGTCCACACCAGATTGGGTCCACGGTACTGTGGGCAGATTGGCTGTTTGCCTCCCTCCGCCTTCTTACGCGTGTCGGGGGATTAATCACGCCCTGCTGTGCAAATACTTGCCCTGGAGGGGGTTGTAGGTGCTGTTACGGGTTTGGAGGAGGCAAGGGAGATGGAAGCACATATGCTGGAGGAGCTGGTGCACCAGGCTGCGGATAAAGGTAATGGTTAGGTTGGGCAACATTGAGGTAAGCAGGAGGTTGGGCAAAAGGAGGAGGCATGCCGTATCCTGGATACATGCTACCGGGAGGGGGAAGAGTGCTAGAGGTGCCGGCCCCTCCCTGAGGGAGACCACAGCCCATAGGAGGTTGAGCGTACGGATGGGAAAGGGCTCCAACGATACCATCGGTGGAATGAGATGCCCCCGGGGCGTTAGCGCCGCCGGGCCTGGGGAGGTCAGGAAGAACGGTATAAACATAACCAGATTGAGCGTAGATCAGGTCATATTTTAAAGCTATTTGGAGGGCGGTTTCTTCAGATTGAGGAAAGTGAGAGGCGACATCTTTGCCAATGGGAGATGGGAGGGTGCGAAGGAACCAGTCCATGTAAACCCGATTCTGGAAGTGGGGGGCTCGATGAGGTTCATTTCTGGCCGTCATTCCCGAACATGGGGTGGAAAGGTCGAAGAGGCTTGCTTGAATGAAGTCGAAGAGCTCCATGCGTATTCGTATCGTAGAGGGAGCTTGAAATAAGATAAAAAGGCTTGGGCAAAGGCCCAAAGGTGGTGGTGGGAAGAGGTGGCTTTGTCAACATACCATTTAGAAGCTTCGCCGGTAAGCGTGCGTTGGAACAAATGAAGACGGATGGAGTCATCGGTAATGGAATTGGAGGAACACCACATGTGGAAAGATCGGACATGATTGGTTGGATTTTCTCCATTAAGGCCCTCAAACTTAGGGATGTCGGAGGGGAGCTTGGTTGGCATAGCAGGCCAATTAGCATTGTGGTGAATGGGGTCATTGATCAACTGATGGAAATCGGGGAGGCTGAGGCCTGCAATGTACGGCAACACAGGGGTGGCCGGGGTAGTTCTTGTGGCGGTTCCGCTAGTAGTGGTTCTGGCATTAGGGCCTGGAGCACCGCTAATGTTAGGCCTTGGACCAGACATAGTGAACGTGACAGGGGGAGAACCAGGAGGAGAAGGAGAACCCAATGAATTAGAAGAGGAGTCGGAGTGCGGACTCGGAGGAGGACTGGCTCGACGACGGCGGGACGGAGCAGGTCGATCGACCGGAAACTGAGGGTGAAGGCCAAGAAGTCTCCGGGAAAGGCGCCTTGGGGGCGCAATGATGACGGGAAGAAGGAAACCGACAAGGGAAAACAGGGATAGAATCAATTGAGGTCAAGGGCAGAAAATGTGCAATGACAATTGATTTTAGAGTCTTTTCCAGGCGGTGCTAACTAGACGCTTCTTCACTTAGGGTTAGTGTGTGGCGTGCGTTAATTTTAATTTTTAAACCCTTTCCGTTTTGAGAGCAAGAAAATGTGTGTTGCGTAACTGAAAATAAATCTGCAGAGAACAGTATATAATGCTGAAATAACAGAAAAATAACAGCTACTATTGCATCGATTCAACCCAAGAAGGCGGGTCGCTCAAAACTAATCTAAAAAAGGGCAAAAATCTAGTCAAAACACACTTAAAAAGAGGCCAATAGATCTAAGGTCAAAAGGGACAGGGATCTAAAGGATAAAGCTGCTGAAAAGAGGTGCAGATCACAGCCAAGAGACAGAGGCAAGGTGGCTGGAAAAAGGGAGGAAATCAGCAAAAAGTGGAAAGGACAGGGAGGAGGTCCTAAAGAGAGGTCCAAATAAAACGACAGGAGGTGATTTGAAAGGAAGAAAGGCTGATTT